>JAQIWE010000582.1:0-20968 GCA_034698565.1 Campodea plusiochaeta | reverse complement strand
GTTTTCTTCCCCTTGAAAAGATCTTTCGAATGCGCTATTAATCATTGAAATCGGTTAAGCCGTTCAGAAGTAGTTCGAGGTCAACCAGACAGACAGACAGACAGACAGACAGAGGCACTCAAGCGACTTATTATATAGATTAAAACACCACCTTTAACCACTTTTATTAAAACACCAATTTCACTTATTATGCAGCTCATTTATATAGAAACATTAATTAATGATCACTCTTTGAAATTTTAAACTCTTGTAAATAATAAACATATGTTTTCCTCCTCCTTATCTCATTGTAGTTAAAAGAAGAAAACATAAAACTGAAAGAGAGAGAAAAAAGAAAAAAATTGTACGGGAATAACAAAACCGTATAAAAGTGGGGAGAAGGCGGTGGAGTAAAACTAAAATGCCTCCATATACATGAGAAGGTAAAGGCGGGAAGCGATTGGAAATTGCCAAATCACCTCAAGTGAAGATGAAGTGCTCTTTTATTTTTGACCATTACTACAGATCGCGGCGTAGATGAAAAAGTTCCAACAGCAATTCTTCAGGGACATTTCATCTTCAACTCTTAAAACCAGAGTTTCTTGAATCATCCACAAGTGAAACTAACTCTTATAGAAGATAAAAAAGAATTGCATCACGAAGACTTTTTTATGATTATTATACTGAGATTTCTTAAGGGAATATAGTGTGAGATTAGTTTGGCAACTGTTCAATAGTAACTATTACTAATAATTCTGAACAATCAATTATCACAAAAATGAAATTTCTAAAAGTTCTTAAGACCTTTCGGTACATTGAAACGGGTATATGGATTCCCATTACATGTAATTAATTCATTGTGACAAGACTGTTCCAGACATTTACTTAATTCTTTTACTATTTGAAAATTGAAAGGGATGGAAGACCACCATGCCTTCTTAACTCTGAAATCTCGATCACGGTAACCCAATTACTGTATTTTTAATGTCTGGTCTTCGAAATCGCTTTTATTAGGCAGTAATAACGTTTAATTTTTTACACAAAAATTTAAAATTATCTTGAAATTTAGAAATTAAGAAGGCATATTCAATTCTCCGTACATTAACATGAAAATCAGTAAAATAGCTTTATAAATAACAAAGTTATGATTAAATTACGAAAAAAAAAAAAAACTTTCAATCGCATTTATCTTGACCTGGACCACTGTTGGTCTTGAAATAAAGTAAAATAAGATGACAATATAATATTCAGTCGTAAGGGTTGCCTGTTTTTTTGACAGTTTTTAAGGATTCAGTCTTAGTACTTCCAGTCAAAAACCCCTATTTTCGGATAAGTTTTCTCTAAAACCACTTGAGTTATAACTCAAAACTTTTAACAAGGAAATTATTTGTGATTTTCTGTAAAGGCTACTTCTGCAAATTTTCATTTTTAAATGTGTTTAAAAAATACTGAACTTTCCTCTAAAAATTGCTTTCGGATAAGTTTTCTCCTTCCCCTAGCAAATAATGTAATAAAATTTTACACACTACTGCGTACTAACATAAGGTAAAGGATACTTCTTCCCGATTTCCGTTAAATTGCTCTAATAACGAGTAAATGATTAAAAACCGCCTTTTTCTTGCCTCAGTCTCACTGACGGCGGTAGCACCCACAATGCCGGCGCTGCGAGAGAACCAGCAAAGGGAGGGATCGCTTGTGGCGCCTCGCAGGAGCGGGAGGTGGAACTACGAAATACTAAGACAGAATCTTATTTGAAATTTCTGAAACTCACAGCTACGCCATCAATTTTTTTGGTTTTTCTCAGCATTTCTATACAGGGTCTAAAGTAATATTTTGCTAGAAGGTCACGAAGACTCTCATAAATCCAAACAGAGCAAATTATATACCATTATAAAGGTAATAGAAAACAGAAGCTACTAAAATACTTTAATAAATAATCGTATATCAATTATTGAGTCTGATATGAAGTTTCTAAACGAACAGGGTTAAAATACCTTTTTAAACGTGCTTTTTCGATTTTCCTGATTTCCCATAACAATTGGTTTAAATTTCGACCGAAATGGAAGTCTGTCTTTTTTATATCAATATGCTTATTTCTGTCCAAAGTCTGTTTCTTAAAAACTATTATGGTTTTTAATTTAAAAAGACCAGAAAGGTTTCGATAATTTTGGCCAAAAAAATTCACATAGGTAATACAATCCCATTTTTCAATGCCTTTCTAATGATGTTTCGCGATTTCTTGAATTTTACAGGTTGCATTATAGACAACTAGTCAAATTTATCTTGAATCCTTACCAAGATACTGTCAGGTACATTTTGTGTAGACCTAATCGGCTATTATACATTCGTAATCATTTAATAGATCCGTCAAATATATTTGAGTACGCAGGTTGTATCATTTCCATAAAAGGATTTTAAAAGATATAGCTCAAGCACAGTTAATTTCTGTAAAAGGTAATACATAAAATTATTATTAAAATATATTCACATAATAAAATACCCTTTAGGTATATAATATAACCGCAGAATTTTTAAAAGTAGAGCTCCCGGTATTTTCTACGTTAAAGGTATTCATCTGAGCTAGGTATTTCTGTGTTCACTGGCTGATGCACTATACTTTTGGGCAGCAGTTTATGAAAATACTGCACTGACTTATAATGCACATTTCGTGAAAGTAAAAAAGGAAGTAATTCCTTTTAGCCAT
Source organism: Campodea plusiochaeta (assembly GCA_034698565.1). Taxonomy (NCBI): domain Eukaryota; kingdom Metazoa; phylum Arthropoda; class Diplura; order Rhabdura; family Campodeidae; genus Campodea; species Campodea plusiochaeta. Next base: position 18,285 of record JAQIWE010000582.1, on the reverse strand, counting down.
AAAGGATTGAATGGTTAAGGTAGCGAATTTTTACGTTTTTCCATTTTAGATTCTGCCGCAGAGTTTATAAATAAATAATATTGATCTTGGTATTATATTAAACTCGAAATTAACATGTATATTTTTTTATCTATGCTGCTTTATTTATTTTCAATTTGTAAGTTATTTAGTATCTATTATGTCACAAATGCAGTTTACATGCAAAAGGAAACTAAATCATTTTCTTTAAAGAGTTTTACACATGATAAGGAATAATAGTAGTATTTCAATATTTTCCTATGCTTTCTCTTTTTCATGTAGCCTACTTAAGTATTCAAATTATAGAAACACAGGAAAACGTCATTAGTAAAACACATCAACATAGTTTCAGAATTTCACCTTATAATTTTATAAATAATATAAATATATTACAATGAATGAAGGAATCGTCAATGGAACTAGATAAAGCAAATTTGTTAATATTTACTATAAGCACAAAAGGGACTTGTCATTATTAAGCCTAATTTCTGAATATTTTTTAGAAATACTTAATAATCCAAATGCTAACATAAGCCGTCCATTATTTACAGCTCTGTTCTTAATGCAATCATGATATAATGCTTTAGCACATATGTACTTGTAAAAGGCCATGCTATAACACTAAGTATATTGGATATATAAGGTAGTATAGAAATAGCTAAGGTATTGGCCATTACATAATTTGAGTTTCCATTAAAAGGATGTAAAGGAAATTATTTTTCGAGGTGTAGTCTTCTAAAGGAAAGCTTTTATGCTTTAATCACATCACGTAATGTTGAATTTCATATTAGTGTTTTCTCTTTTCTTCAAAGGTATTTTGCTTTTACATAGAATAATCTAGTATAAGGCGGTTACTTATTTTAGTGAAGATCCTCTGAGACAGTATAGAACTTATAATTAAAAACAAATATTTTGTTTTCATCCAACAGGCTTATTTGCTCTGTGTTAATTGTGTACTAACACGTGGTCTACGGTCATTCTATCTATAATGGTTTTATGTCATATACAATTCATACTGCACACGCTACACTTTAAAGAACTAACCATGAGGATGAGAGTGAATTGTCATTTTTCAGTGAATGCTCTGTTTGTTTGTATATTATTTGTGTACCGAATATTTGAAAATTAGTAAAATCTTTAACTTGATTAAAAGCATAGCATTGATATAAAAACTTTATTAATATTCACCATTATCTTTTGATTTATAGAATTGATCTCCTAAAAAACTAAATTTCACATGATGGACTGCAACACACTGCATTAATATATAAAAATCTTAATTATCTTCATAAGTTGCTTTGTTATTTTTTTACGGTAAAATATTCCAATGGACTGCTGAATTACATAAAAAAAAAAAAAAAAAAAAAAAAAAAAAAAATTAAAGACGATTTTTGAAATTTTATTATTTCTAACAATACTTTAAAATAATAATTTATGAACTATCTGTAACTAATTTGAACACTGAAATTTAGAAAACACATGATAATGTCACAATCAATTTTAAAGCATCATCGTTAATATTATTCATAACGAAAAGTCGCAAAATATTAATTGTTAAACAATAGAGCACATTTACTCCACACGAGAAGTTTCTGTTAATAACAAAAACACATAAAAATCTGTAGTTATAGAATTCGTAGGGGGTCTAGAACAACACAAAAGAAGATCGTGTAATATTTGTTATTCTCCCTTCTTCCCCATAACACCCCCAAGCACATTGACCATTCTGTTGCTAAAGGCTGTATAATTTTATCATTTGTTTTCTCTCCCCCTTTTTATTTAACAAAAATATCCTATTACATTCTCTACAAGTGTCTTAAAGAGAAAGAGAAAAAAAGTAATGAAATCACAAGTTTGTCATTCTGACTAACACTCAAAAGAAGGGTGAAAAACTAAAATATTTAATTAAAATAATGCTGGAAGAAGAACTTAATTAAAATTTATGTTACATTGTAAAATACTGGGGTTACTGGTAACCTTATAGTACGTATTATACTACATTATTTCTAGTCGCTTTATGATAATTATTATTAATGCATATTGTTGAAAACCATAAATATTAAAGTTCACAGTTCATCTATTGTTAACAGACAAGAAAAAGTTAGCATACAGTAAATTCAGTTGGAATGTTTAAATTTAATTATTTTGCAATAAATTGTGCAGTCATGGTCGTAGAGACAAAGGGGTTGTCCCCACCCTCAATATCGAATAATTCATGAGAAGTTGGCAAATTCTTTCATTCAGATATAAGAAACTAAGTAAATCAACTGAATTTTTTTTCCCCATAAATAGTTCTTTTTTCAGACTTATTATAGCTTAAATATTGAGAGTTTACCGACAAAATGTTCTTTGTTTACTTCAAAACTAAAATTTTGCGCTTGGGGTTTCGCCCTCGCTAAATCACTTGTTGACATGCTTTGGGCATTGTTTATGCTATCTTATGTCCATTTTGAAGCACTATTTTTGTAACACACAAGGGAAAGCGCAGTTATATAATAATTTGTTTATCTATATTTCTCGAAAAAAATCAGTTTAATTCCCCAATAATATTTCTACGCTACGACTCTGTGTGCATTGCTTAATATAGTTGATTAAAATTAATATTTGAAAATTCAAAACATTTGAACAATAAACCAGACCATTGAGCGTAATTGAATCTTGAATGTATCCTTCAGTATTATGAAACCTATGTGACACAGTTTCCTATCTGGCCAGGATGCTCCGTACTTTCAGGGGTAATTCTCAAATAAGTGTGTCGAAAGGAAGAGAAACAAAGGAATAGAAATATATTTCTGAATAAAATGTGATTGCTTTTCTTTTCTTAAGTAAATTTTTTTAAGTAATTTTTACGAATCCACTATGAAATATTGCTCGTCTATTGTGTTATTTTGTAAACATTTCTTTTAGATTTCAGCTTTGTTCGATGTTCTTAAAAGTATTAATTTGTTGAATCTTACGTTGTTGTTTTTGCCTTATACTGCAGACCACTTGATAATATCTTAATTAATTCACAGGCTTCACTCACCTATATTTCATCATTTACAAAAATTTCAATTAGTAAACTTATTAAAATAATTAACGTTAAATCATCTTGAATTTTCAATAAAAATATTTGATTAACCATACATACAAGGAAACAATTAATTTAGAATCGGAACTTATTGTATCACTTGCAAATGAAGGTAGAGAAAGTCTTCATGTTTTTGGCTTAAAGTAGCTACATAAAATCTAACCATTCTAACTGAATCAAGCTTTTAAATTGAAGACAGTATACAACTATAAAGGGGAAACAAGCCGCTGCATATTTGATGAACTGTGTTGCTTACAGGAGAATGGCTAAGTACATCTCAAGAAATTTCCATTGTCTTCCCTTTCCATAGTACACGCTGCTAGGCCACCCGCAATACTTCTCCTTTTGCAACTAATTGACCTCGTTCCCAGCCTCTAAGTTAAGAAGGGATTGTAGGAAGAGAAGATATGGGGATTAATAAGGTATGATCTCCTTTCTGCAGGCTGTCGCACACTTTGGTTTCCCCTTTGGAGTGCGGTTAACAGGAGCTTCTATTCCTTTCTTAGAGCGGCTACCTACCTTTGCTAAGGGACTTGTCTCCCTGCTGCACAAGACAGCCAAGCTCTGAATATTGTAAGAACATGTTCTCCAAAGTCGACGCTTCTTTCACCATTCTATTAATAAATCATATCCTTTACATCTACAACGCTCATTCAAGTATATATCTATATTATAGATAATGAAGTTAGTGTTTGGGAAGGAAAATTATTATTCTATTGGTGGGAATATTAAAACTTTTGTTGTATTTGTAAATTTTAGGGTATTTTAATGTTTATTATAACGAAGCAATAATTATATATAAACATTAAAGTTAAAAATATTTTGTAATAAATCAAAGTAACAAGATTTTTATAAATTGATTTCAAATAAGTTCGAAATTAAGGAATGTAAGTGTATAAATAATAGAGATAATACTATACGCGAATGCATAGATAAATCTGTTTGAAGACGATACTATTTGCAGTAATTACAAAGGATAACTCTGAACTTATTTTTCCCTGTAACAGAAGAGTGAAAATCCACCATTAACCTACAAAACCTAAAATCCCGGTTACAATCAAAAATCAACTTCAAATTTCTTTATCTTAAGACTCCAGGAAGAAATCGCTTTGATGAAAACGAAATGAAAGAAGCACTGCTCACAAGTTGGAGACTCACGTTTCATATTTGAGTTCAACGACACCTAACACGTTTAATGTCGAGCATTTCCAAGAAAATAAAAAACACGTTTTTTTTCTCTCTTGAAGAGTCCTTCTGAAAGTAATTTGATTCTCTAAGTGTTTCTGTCAACCTACCGCCTAATTGTAGACCTAAGAAAAGCCAAATACCGTTTTGTGTTTCCCCTCACTCAAACACAAACTAAATGAAGCTTTGTAATTTTTCCTCCCTTTTTTGTGTCTCTCTCTTCTCTTTTGTCTTGACATTATCTCATTCTCTCCCTTCATTCCTTGTCATTTCTATGTTCCTCTTTTCGTTGAAGGACGTGCCTTTCTCATTCCCCCTTTTTTTCTCTCACTCGGACACGGCCTCGACATGTTTGCATTATTTACCCTTTCCAGTGTGAAGGAAAACTTTTAAAAGGGGAGTAACGAAACTGACGTAACGTTACTTCTCGTCTAATCCTTCATTAGTCGAGTGAGATTAGAAGGGACATAGGGTCTAATGTTACAAGGGAAGACCTGCTTATTAAAATTGAAAGAGAAAGTATAGGGATTTTTATGTGGTTGTTGATCATGCAGGAAAGTTAGAGAACAAAAGGACGGGATATTGTGGAGACAGAGTTTTGCCTGTTAAATAATGATATGTACTTGTCAGCAAGTAGAAGCTGAGAGAACGTTTAAGTGATGCCAGATCTGATATCTTAGAATACAAAATTATAATAATGGAGTGGTTAATCTCAGCGAATCTGCTGCTCCAAGAAAATTGTCCTGTGTTAATGAGTGGAATATATTAATGATTGGAATATATTTATATTTACACGTAACTTGCTGTTTTCATATGCTTAAAGAGGAAGAAGTAAAAGCAGTTTGATGAGTTGTTAAGAGAAAGGAACTTATAGGGCAAACAAATTCACATTTCAATTTTAGAAACTTATTCATCGTAATCATTTCACTTGTAGTCTACCATATTAATTTTTCTATAATGGCTGTAATTAATATACTGTCTAAGGTGCATAATATAAAACTTCATAAAGATTTTTTTTTAGAATTTCTTTGGTTGATCTCACTTAAAAAGAGATGAGAATTAGATCGAAAATAGAAATTACAAATAGTTTGATTATATTAACTTTTCGTAGATAAGTTACCATTCTGAGATTAGCTTATTCTTAACCGAATCTGCTATTCGAGTCATAAATAGTTTAATTATATAATACCAGAAGTTAACGTCATCTCCAATCTCCATCACTTGATGTTATGATATCCAAGGAGTTAAGTTTGCAACTCTGACTGAAAAAGTAATATTAAAGTAATATTATTAATGTTGCATCATACCGTGATTTAAGTTAACCGAATCTAACTTGATTTATGTTAAACTCGTAAAAGAAGAACAAAAACTTTAAAAAAAAAACATACTGATTTACCGTGTGCACCAAAACTTATTCTACTTATGTTCTCGAATACCTTAAGAATCTCAGAGATTACAAATCACCTAAATATAATTCTGTAAGTTTACATTATGGGAGTAGTCATATTAAGTAAAAAAAAACAGCATATAAATATTCACAATTTATGAAATTGAAACAAATAATATTTCCATATTCTTGTATTATAATTAAAATCTCTAATAAAACTAAACTTTTCATGTACAATAGAGGTACTAAAGCGACTTTTACTTTTTACCGTCGTACTTGAATCACTAGAACGTATAATATATACGCAGCAAAGATAAAGTCGAGGTTCTGTCAGAAAATCTGAGTGACTGAAGTCAAATTAAATTTTAAAGAGTGATGTTTCATAAACGTATATGAATGTCATATGAAATTTGTAAAATGCATCTTTCTTTCTTTATACTCTATTCCCAAATGCATTCAGGCTTGCAGAGTGTCAAGTGGACAAGTCTTAATTTATTATTTATCTATTCGTCTGCAGACTGTGGAAAGTAGTGAAACACAAATACACATTTCGTTTCTTTTACCGGTTCCGACAAAAAATCTTTTTATCGCTGACAACATACGAGGCATATGTAATGGAAGACATTTGAAATATTAATATTCTTGGGCAATTCAATACAATATGTCGCTGCTAAATCGAGGCTTTCCAGACTCGCCTTGAGGGGCTTGCCAATGAATATTTTATCTTGTTCTTGTTGCCCGGATACGAGGGACCATTCTCCTTCTCTGTAATGCTTCTTCTTTTTCCTTTCCTTCCAACCCCCTTCCTCGTCCTCCCAAGTCAAGAAAGAGAAAGAGAGAGAGCATACATATACTATACCTTTCCCATTTCATAGCTTGTACTGTAACATGCCTCTAGTCTCGATCATGCAATTGAAATATTAATCATCTCCGTCTGTTGACGACTGGTGCAATATATTTGTCGCAGAGGCAACGAGATTTCTTTCTTTCTTTTGGGGATTCGTGAAGTACTTTTTAAAATGTCCCTGGTGGACATTTCTCCTATTTTGTAGTTTGCGTTAAAGCCATATTGTTTTGTCGAAAGAAAAAAAATACCCTCTTTCAATCAAAAGTTGAGTTCATTGAATTTTTCATGAGGTCACATAATGTTGTCCAATGTATTAATATTTATGATGAAATACTGCTGATAAGAGTGGTAACTGAAGTATGTATGCAGGATTTTTAAACATTATTGTGCTTATCAAGAAGCAGCCTTCAAAATCTTCACATTAGTATGTCGTAAAATGACTGAATTATATTTTCACTCATTTTTACACTTTGAATAGTGTTATTAGTCTATTTTAACACAATTTTTTTAATTAAATAATTGAAATCTATAATATGTAATTACTTCTTACAGCAATGTCTTAGTAAAACTGTGGAGTGAATGGTGACTGGCTGGATATATTATTATTATTAATGAGAATAAATTTCAATGTGTTTCTGTGTTTTAGTAGCCAGGCAAGTAGGAGACGTGGGTTCGAATCCACCATTAGAAATATATCATTAATTATTTCTATGTAAGATGTATGTCAGTATATCGTTATATTTAATTCCCTTACATGCTTTAATAATTATTTATTATTACAAACGAAACTGAATTGCTGCCAACATTCATTTTAGTTTGATGTTGAATAGAGTTAATATTAATATTTAAAAAAAAAACAGCCTATTTTAACGAAATCGATTATTAAGGTCACAGGAAATTCTATTAAAATATTTTGAATTTTGCAATATGATCTGTAATGAGAGATCCACAGCTCTTTTTGCTCAATTGAAAATGAAAGTATTTGTAGTGTACCATCTTTCGGTTGGTTAATATTCCATAGAAAGAGTTTTGAAGAGCTTCATAATGAAGAAGACGTTGGAGTCGTACATCAAGAGAAGGAAAATATATCCTTGCTTTTCCAAAGATCATAATGGTTACCATTTGGCGTCCCATTTTAGGTTCCCCTTTTGAAGTCTTCGGTTGGTTAAGATCTTTCGGAGTTACAAACAAAATTTCCTTTATCGTTATTTTGGCTTTTGAAAGAGGAAGCTGGCTCGTTGAACACGGAAAAGCATACAGTGACGAAGCATTGCCTAAGAAGAATGTAAAATATTCAACAAGTAAGATCTTTAATGCAAGACTGACTACATCAAATGCGTGTACTGTTGGAAGATAAGAAGCAGCTTTTGAGTGGATTAAATATATTTCATTTTTTATATTTTGTTAATTAAAAAGTACTGTATATTTACGTTATGAATGTTTCAGAATTATATAATGCTGCAGAGAAAATTGAATATAATGTAAATCATATATAATCATTATAAATTAATACCTTTGCCATTGTAGAATACAGCGCTATTTTCCTTTAAAAGTATAAAAATGACGAATCCTCCATGGAAAATGCAAACAATGCAGCTGAATCCCCACAGCTAACTGATAGCATATAAAATTACGAATCACCTAGCACAATGGCATACTCTTTGTAAACGGAAAGGGAGAATCAAAACCATTTCTATCAAACTGTTTACTTTTGAAGTTGTATATACTCTCGCATTATCAGAGTTAAGATTCTATCTAAAGAAAGAACAAACAAGTATTTGAGACTCATTTGAATCATCTCTCTTTAGTCGGCGAACGAATCATTGGCTAAATTTAAAAACCAAACAAGACTTCCCTCGTCGCTTGTCACATGCAAATCCAGTTAAACCAATACAGCTTCTTCTTGTATCTTGTTATCCGCCGTTGAGTTGACATTCCAAGGAAAGACTGCTTGATGCATACGTATTTCCTTTTGATTGCTCTTGAGTATATTTACTGGAAGAGAGAGAGAAAAAAAAAAAGGATTCTCACTTCAGATGAAGCAGATCGATAAAGATTGTACAAACCGTTTGATTGTCACTCTATTCAATAGAATATCAATGTAAATATTTGATGAGTTCTGTGCGATTGGAAATACCTGGAAATATTATATAAAGTTACAATTTTGTTATGAATAAGATCTGAATTTGTTTGATTATAACAATGAATGTATTCAGCAGATATGTTAAGTATATACGTTCACGGAGAAAGTTTTATGTGTTTGATTTGGATTTGGAGTTAAATGTTGTTTGTAATGTGTAAGGGAAGTTTTGCTTTTGAATATTTTTACAAATATTATAGATGACAGATTTTGAAAGGTTTAAGAGTATATAGTTTATTAATGTGGAAGTGTGTTATTCATGTGAAAGGAGAAAAACGTTAATATAGTAATTTTACATTACCTGGCAAACAATTTTTTAACATTCTCAGTGCATTGACGCAATACTAACTTGTTCAAAAATACGTCATACTTTTAGTTTAGTTTTAAATACTAATGTTCTTTTTTTTAAGTAAGCTGTATATTGTTCTGTATGTAAGTATGTTTGAAAATGATTGTTACATAAACGTCGAAATATTACAAGGAGAAAATATTGATCTTTAATTACTCCATTTTCACAATAACTTAAATCAAAGTAAGCTGTATATGTTCGTAATATATAGTCATATCTGAAAGAAACAGAAAACTAATTGCTCTATTTTAAGGAACTCTATTTGCAGAACAGATATTGATAATTGGTTCAATCAAAATTCATCAAAATATAACGTAAAATAAACATGCAAGACTTCCTAACCAATTACCATCAAAGAAAAAAAAATATTTATCAATGTACCTTACGGCTACTGTGCGGGTACTTGTGGAAAGAGAGCCAAAATAAAAAGAAAAGAAACATTTTTACTCTCCATTGAATGGGTATCCCTTGGTGAAGCATTTCCTGTTGGGCAAAACCCTCATCTTCCGCCCGATTCATTTTTACACAGGTTTGCCAACAAATAACTTTCCCATTTATATGTACAACAATACTGCTATCTGATCATACATCAAACAAACAAACAAAAAAGTCCTGTTTTTATTAGTCGTGGCAGATCAAAGGGTAATAATGTTGTCATGGGACAAACATACACGTATTATACATAGCTTCCAGCATTCTTATAACGATCAAAGTTTTGTTATTACGGTTAGTACTTTTGTTTTCTAATTTAGATTTATTTGTTAATATACGATATATACAATATATATTTGTTTCACAGGTAAGCTTAGTATTTTTGAGTATTATGAAAAAAATTTAAATTTCTATAGCATGATATTGTTAATATTGTGGAAACGTTAATATCCTCTTATTATTTTACAGCAAGGACAAATTACAGAGCTCTCCATTGCTATGTTGAACCTAGTAAGAAGCAGAAATACATATATATGCTAACAGAACACACTGTAAATTTTATGTGGTGGTCAATAAATATTAAATATAAATTAGAATGACATTCATCTATCCCTATTGAGATGTAAATTGTGCCTTTAATTCAGGAATGAGTTATTTACAGCAATCTACTTGTTTCAGGAACAAACTCCCATCTTCGGGACTGAATACAATGAATACAATATAAGCAAATAAGAACAAAAGAAATGTAAATTTACATATGTTTCCATGTAATGTATTGAAGAATTAAAAAAAAAACATCTAGTGAAAAACACCAAGTGTTCGTGAAACTACTTATTCAAAAGTAATTTGTTAGTCATATAGTTTATACTTCAGTCAAATAATTGCCTAATCATCTTATCAGTAATCAATTAACTCGTATACTGTGATGACCATTCAAATCAACAAAGCCTTCTATTCATGCTTGAAGTATACAGTAAGTAAACCGTGTCACTTAAGCAAACAAAAAAGTTAATAGATCCTATTTTCAAACAAGAATGTATTTTGTACAGTTGGTATTGGGAAAGCGTTAGTTGTGTCAAACATGTCCCTTCTTTTGTGTCATCCAATTCTTCCATTGCCATCGTAAAAGAAGAGCAAATTGAGAAGGAAAAGGGGGAGGTGGGGGAGAAGAGTTTCCTCAGTTTGGACCCACGCCATTTGACGCTCGAGTGCACCCCGCCGATCTTCGTTCGGTAGACCAAACTACCCCCACGATTCAACCCTGATCATTCCTTCCTTTTTTTCCGTCCACTTCCATTCAAACTCTCGAGAGAAGAAAACTGCTGTCCTTTCTATTTTTTTTACTACAAATTTGTTGAGCACAGAAGAGAGCTTTGGATATTTGATTCGTTTAGTAAAAGCACATGAAAGTCAGCAATTGAACCTGACCTCCTTTACAGCCTCATCATCTCACCTGATACTCAACAAATAAAGGAAAAGAAAGAAAATCTGACTTTTGTTATCTACAGAGTGCTACAAGAAAGTGTAAGAGATATTCAACTGGTATTAATGGGAGGTAATTTCAGTTAGTATCAAAAGGAGGCAGTCATCATCAGCATAAAGAGAAGCAATACCTCGAATCAGCAAACCTTCCATTCTCCATTGAGATTAGTATGAAACCAATTCAACTGATTAGAAATTTTTGATCTTTCATCTTACTAACAGGAAAATGATTAAGAATAATAAAAGTGCCTTTTTAGGTGCGACCTGCAGCGAAGCGAAGCTGCAGGTCGCACCTAAAAAGGCTACGGTAACGATTATGCATTTACAATAATATATTGTTTATTTCACTTGAAAAATGTGTTGTTTTTCACTGGGAGATAGCGTTTTCCAACAAACAGTACCGTTTTACTTTCTTTGTTTTCTATTGCACTCGATGTCTCAACAGACCGATGAGCTGTGTGGGAAACGGAACGTCACGCTGAAAAAATGGACCTTTAAGACCTGTCAATTATTTAAATTTACTGAATAATACTAATAATACCTAAAAACATTGTACATTGTAGGTCCGATATACTTGATCGTTTATTTTAATAACTATCTATAAATATAAAACACGAGAGAAAAAAGTATAATAATGATCTCCTGTAGTTTTCAGAGAGTTCTAATCATGAATAGAATCTTTCCACACACACTCTAAAAGCCGACAAAACGTAATAGCGGTGATGACTTCCTGAATGACATGTCTCTTCTGATTCACAAGTGAGACTATCCTCTTCAATTGCCCTCCAATCTAACAATTTGTCACAATGATCACTTTCACTACTGCTGGGGATAAAAACCAAACGTAACATAAACCATATTGTTACTCCTATAGTGAATTCGTACTCCTACGGGACTAAAGATGTTCGAAACAGAAAATTATGCTTTTATAACTTAAAAATTAGAAATGCAAACTTTATAAATCACGTGAGCGAATTTTTAAATCATGAATATGAAATAAGAAAACAGTTTGCTGCATTAATGAAGAAATTTTAAGGTTTTTCGGTCGTACAGATTTTCCTGATGTGGTGGTGCAGTTTATAGAAACAACTTAGTAGCAATATTTGCACAATAATTAATTAACTTTTAAATTAATGGAGTTAGTATAATTATAATATGTAAAAAGGGGGAGAAGTTGATATGCGAATTCTTTAAAGCTGGAGAGGGGATATCGCGGGTAATTTTTGTAAACTGTTCTAAACCGTTGACAATATATGGAAAACGAACAAACAGTGACTTTTTCCATATTTGGAAGCGATTATAGTTATTTTTTGTGATGTTTTCTGTTTTTAGTTGCGACCTATTTTAGATGCGAAGCTCGGAAGCATTTATTGTCCTCGATATGCCCGTCTGTCTGTCTGTCGCGACAAACAACTCCTAAACGGCTAGACAGATAGGTATAGGGAAGTGTATACTGTATAGAAAAGAAATATTTCGGAAAATAATTCCAGCTCACAATTTTATTTTTAAATTGTTCGGTAGAAATTTTACGAATATTGAATGATAAATTCGAAAGCGGCTAGAGATAGGTATAGAGAAATATAATTACGCTTACTTGAATGGCAATTTTATTCTTACTCCAAAGATTATTATACGTTTGTAATTTTAATAATGTGAAAAAAATCTTATCTATGCTATACGCTTATAACTATTATAATTATACAGTATCAATATAAGGATAGTATAATATTATTATGTAAAAATAAGCATACGATTATTACGATATTCAGAAATAACAAGTAGAATTAAACGCTGTTAGCGTTAATAAAGATGCGACCATATAAACCAACGCTATTGTAAAAACATTTAAAATATAAAACATAAAATTGACACTTATTTAGAATCAGAATAAATTGCCTTTCGAATTATTGTTTTATAGTTTCCTATACCTGTCTCTATAGCCATTATCGGAATATTATCTATTCGATATTCGTTAAAGTTCGATCGATCGAGAATAATTAAAATGTGGCATGATAGTATATTACTGAAAACTTTTACTATACACTCTCCTAGTTATTCGCCGAATTTCGGTCGAATTTAAAAAATCGAACAATTTTTGGAATCATTGTAAAATCGCCCTTCGAATAAATATATGGTTCCCTATACCTATCTCGTGCCGTTATCGAATATATCGACCCTCTATTCGCCAAATTTAGATCTATCAAATCGAAATAAAAATTCGAACTGGATTAATTTTTCTGAGGATATTTTCTATATACAGTCGATAAATTCAATAACGGCTACTATCTGTAGCCGTTATTAAATTTATCGACTCGACATTTCTGAAATTTCGATCGATTGTGTAAACGTAGAATGGCAGTCAAATTTTAAAAATCGAATCATTTTTGGTATTAGGATAAAATCTCCCTTCGAATAACTATATACTTCCCTATACCTATCTCTAGCAGTTTAGGAGCTGTTTCTCGCGACATACAGACTGGCGAACAGACGGACATACCAAGGACAGCAGATGCTTTCTCCGCTTCGTTACAAGTCGCATCTAAAAACTTAACCATTCTCAAAATCTTTTTTTGTTTGGTTTATTTCTGAATATTTGTTTTAATTTTTCCAATTCCGATTCGGTTACCATAAAAATACGGATTAAATCCGATTCTAATACCCATCCCTACATCAGAGTATGTTATTTTTTGAAGAATGAAAAAGTATACAATCACACAACAAGTAGAATTAAACGCTGTTAGCGTTAATAAAGATGCGACCATATAGACTAGCACTTTTAGAAACATAAAATTGGCCCTTGTTTAAAACGAGAATAAATTGCCTTTCAAATTAGATTTTTACAGTTTTCTATCCCGTCTCTAACCATTATCGGATTAATCGAAATTCGATATTCGTCAAAGTTCGATCAAGACTCGAAAATTAAAATGTGGCATGATAGTATACTTCTGAGAACTTTTTCTATATACTTCAGTATACTTAGCAGTGGCCGTTATTGGATAGATTGACCGAAATTCGTGAAATATTGATCGATTCGATATTAGTTGAATTCTGGTCGAATTTTAAAAATCGAACTATTTTTGGAATCAAGACAAAATCTACCTTCGAATAAATATATGGTCCCCTATACCTATCTCGTGCATTATCGAATTTATCGACTCGATACTCGTCAAAGTTCGATCGATCGACTCGAAAATAAAAATGTGAACTGGATTATTTTTTCTGAGATTTTTTTTTATATATACTTCCCTATACCTATCTCTAGCCGTTCAGGAGTTGTTTCTCGCGACAGACGGATGGACATACCGAGGGCAACAGATGCTTTATTCTGCATTCGCCGCAGGTCGCATCTAAAGAGATTAAAGTAACAGCTGGGGTACTGAAAGAAATAATGATTAAATTTAGAGAATATACAAAATAATAATAATAATAATGATAAATAATGATCTGCATTTCAGCTTTGTTTTTAATAATGATTGAAGTGTATATTTAATAATAATTAATGGACAGAAAGAAAAACAGTGTAATACGGTTTCGTTGATTTTATGAGCAGAGATCAAGAATTTGCACAACGCATGTAATTGTAAAGTAATGATCAGCTTAAAAATATTGTTATTATTTCATTTTGTAAGATATTTTAAGACCATTCGCGGGCTAAAAATAAGTACCGAGGGTTGGGCATCCCTGGTATAAATAGTTGTACAGATAGAGATGTTGAATTTAGCCCCAGCTATTTTTGGAAATGACAATGTATTATTTTGATAAATGACAGTTTAAATATTTCCGAGTCTGAACATAACCATCTAAACATGACTTAAAATAATAGATGACAGGTTTATTCAGTTATCCAGGCGGTAAAAAACAAAGGCGCTGGTAAAGTGTTATTTTTATATTAATAAAATTTAAAGAAAAAGGGAAGAAAAAAACCATTGGACCCGATATTGTAAAAGTTCAGGTGCTCAAAATAAGTCCTCGAAGAGCCACCATGGTTGATTTGAGCGAATGGAAAAAGGATGTAGTAAAAACTTACTACAGTATTCCACACCACTTTTAACAATATTTTGCAAAATATTGGCCTCATGTTTCTAATATATCTTTTTTAAATTTACAAAAATCCGTAAGGATTGCCAGAGCAGAGAATTTCATAGAAGATTTGCAAACATATTTTGGTGATAATAAAAAGTTTGGTGTAGTCTAATGTAAATTAAAAATATTTTTCTATCAGTCATACAGGAGTTGAGGGATTATTGGTTTTTGGTCATTTTTCCAAAGGAAAAAGGACTGGGGGAAGATCGTGGTTATCTGTCCGCCCGTCCAAAATTTTCAGGATTTGAGGATTCTGATAATTATAACTAGAATACCCCAGCAATCGTAATGGAGTAAGAGCTATAGAGCTGCATCATGAGGGTGTCTTTTTGCCAATTTTTACGGTTTGTTCGATTTGCATAGAATTCTCAGGTTTTATTGTATGACCATAAAACAAACTTACGATGATCAAAATTACAATAAGTTTCGGATCTCGGGTACAAATCCGAGGGTAATTTTTTGTGAACTAATTTGTTCGGAATTTTACCAAATTTTCAGATTGAGTATATATCACTGTACAATAAAAGTCCCATAGTCAGAGATGAACCAAACTTTCTGATTTTGGGTACCACTTTATGGGTACTTTTAATAACTTTGTTGGAATTTCATCAAATTTTCAGGTTATGTAGTGCAACAAGTTCCCGTACTGCAGTCAGAATGAACCTAAGTTTTGGGTTCCGAGTTCTCCTTTTGGGGTACGGAAATTCACAAAATTTTCAGATTTTGTAGTGTTTGACCATATTTACATAAAAATTCCTCAGTGACAATGAGTCTAATAAGTTTCGGGTACTCAGCATCTTCGGGTTAAGATAATTTCACTGACAAAGTTGGATTGAACACAATTTTAAAATTGTCATAATAGTGCAAATTTGAGCAATCAGAATGAACTTTTTGAGCTTCTTTTTGTTATTGGTTGTAGCCATCACCAATAACAAAAAGAAGCTCAACCATTTAGAAGCCATTTATATTCATCGAGGCAGAAATTTGTTAAATGAAAACGAAGGAGGTGTTTTAAGCAGCACATGGAGCCCTCTCATTGGAAAGGAAAGAAGAACTATAAAGATCTAAACCTTATCAACGACGTCAAATTTTATATGTAGCTTTGTGTAAGTTTATTTGTAACTGCTTGAAAAAGGTGAAATAAATTCATCAAAATATTGCAATTAGGAAGTTTTTGGTTTCAAGTGAACAAAGCATATATGTACAAATATATATTCATTATTAATAATACTATAATCACAAAGAAAGTTTTAAAATGATATGATCATAAAAAAATAGAAACAATTTTGAGTAAATAAAGATTCTGTTACAAAGCGAAATATATATTTTAACAACATTTTTAAACTGTCGACTGGTGTCAAAAAGTTATATATATTTATGTCACAATAGCATTGATATAGTTATGACACTAAATAATTATATATCCAATTCTCTGAGTAAATAATTATTTTGTAACTATATCCATATAGAAAAAATAAATTTACCAGTGACGGTAGCAACCACAAATTTAACTGTAGCTGATTCTAAAATATACTTGTCCTGATATTTCTTGTAAGTAGTAAATGTGTGTTTTTCATGGATAATATCACGGATTTTAAGCAATTTTACCAGATTTAAGACATTTTATCAGTAAAAATCGCTATATTTCAAAAGATTTTTGGTCATTTTAAATAAAATTTAGTAATATTATATGAGAATTTTCGTATTTTTCGACTTTTAAAACTTATTTTTCTTTCCTTTCGTAATTTTTTGAATAAGTGAAATGCCAGGGTGTGGCGAAAACACTTAATAATAATAATAATAATAAACAGACTTTATTAGGCGAGATTAGGCTTCATTATAGCCTCTATACATCTAAAGTTACAAATAATAATATATATTTTATTAAAATGTAAAAATCCAATCATTACGCTTTGAGAAAATCAACCAAACACGTACAGAGAAACACATATAAGCAGATAAATAAGAAAAACAAACATTATTAACTTTAATGTAAAATGTCATCTGCATATAGTTATACATGAATAAAATCTGGTGTATGAAATAATCTTTTTTGCCTATCCAATTACGAAATTTTTTAATCTGATCAATTTATTATTTATTTAATTGTTATTCACTATTGCTTAAATAATAATTCACAACAATTTTATTAATTTTTGAAAAATTAGTGTTCGTATTACAGCTGGATACAAATCCAGCTGTAAAAAAATATTAAAAATATGAACTGCAACCATGTTGTCTTACTACAGACCAAATTGTTCCAAAAGTCAAATATGTGCTAAAGTAGCACTTTGAAATTTATGAAAATGCGCCAATTTCAAAATGTTATATACCATTGGAATTTTTTAATTTTTATTATTTCCATAAATATTAATCAACTGCTGTTAAAAAAAATTCGCAATTGAAATTGCAGAAATTATTTACTTGATAGCTAATCAATATTGTAATTGCAAACAAATTATTACATTTCAATGGAATAATGCAACCATTTTCTCTACTGTCCGAATTTAATTTCAAAATATCGCTAAATCAGTTTTCACTAAACAGGTTGTAAGTCTTAGTAGGCATAACACTTGCACTTAGCTTGCTACAGACCCGATTTTCGAATTTTGAGCGAAATATTGGGTCTGTACTCTGCAGAAAGCTGAGCAAGCATGCACAGCAGAAAAAAGACAATATATTATTTTCAATACGGAATAGGAGGTAATTTACATTATCGATAATTTTTCAATTATTAATGTGCTACCCAAAATAAGTTTAGCAATGACTGTCGGAAGGCCCAACAGTATATAATTATACATACTTGCTCTAAGTACTTCGCATATTTTATGATATTAGTGTTTACAATTACACCATTGAAACAAGTTTTAAAGCAAAAATTGAATTGTTTAAAACACATATTTCAGAATTTATATTTGAAACAGCATTGTGTCAAATGTTCTGAATATGATATTGTTGGTACTTATTTTTCTTAAATTTGAGTACAAATTTTTACACAAAGAAAAATAATTTAGAAACATTATCTCTCCTTTATAAATTCTGAACAATGAAATGTACTTGTGGCAGTAAAGACAATAAATTTATTACTGATACTGTTAGCATAAGCTTTGAGATAATGGAATTTTATACTCTTTCTATTCAGTGGTTTAAGCAAGGGATGGGCTTCAGGAGGTTATAAAACCACCTTGACGAAGATAAAACTAAAAATTACACTAAAGTTATGTAAAAAACAGTGAAAAATTAAGCATTTGTGAAATATTATGAGAAAAAAATATTGTTTTATAAAGTATCT
>JAQIWE010000581.1:0-20976 GCA_034698565.1 Campodea plusiochaeta | reverse complement strand
TTCGTTTTTTTTTTTTTTTTTTTTTTCATAATACTATTTTAAGAGATGGGATAAAGGAAACTGTTAATGTGTTGGAGGGATCGTAAAATTATTAGTGTTTCTCTCCAGCATCAGAAATCTTGGTCATTGGCGATTCGCATATGGAATTGCATATCTATATAGATAGGCTCTTTCACACAAATTTTGTCTTCCATAAAGAAGAACTATTCTCAAAGGTGAAGTTCATCAAATTATCCAAAAACTGGTTAAATATAAGTAAACATAAAAAAGACAGAAAGAAAGCACCAAAAATTGAACTATTTTTTGTTGATGAGGAGTTCATATTAGCAATTTCATTAGAATACCTCTTCTATACTTCTTTTTTACGATGCATTATCAATTCAATAATTTAATCGAGTTCTGATTTACACAACAATTCGAAAATTGTTATTATTCCTGACTTATATGAGTTATATCATATCAAGTGTCATCCGATTGATTCAACAATTTTCCAAATATTTCATGAACATATGGATAGGCAGACCAAGGGAAAGAAAATGTTTTTTTTTTCTACAACTATATCTGCCTGCTGCAATTGAGCATCATGAGTAAATCACCCGAACAAGACTTTTGACTAATATTATATTTCATAAAGAGAATAAAGAAGAATACTTCAATCTATTGTAAATTGAAAAATCCAGGTGGTAAAATAAGCATACGTTAAACTTCAATGTGATCTTATTTGATAATGGAATAAGATATGGATAAATATATGAATAGAGAAATATACATTTTTCTGTTGTGCGTGGTCCTCCCACAAAACCCACAAGAAAGATAATCGCTGAAGTTGACCGTTAAAAAATGAACCCTTCTGCACTTCTTGATGCTCACCTTTACTCTTATTATATTTTATGCTTTCAGTATAGAATTCAGCAATCTCCGAATTCAAATTCACGTTTGTATTTTTTCCTGATAAAAAAAATCACTTGAAAATATTACAGTATATTCCGTTGTAAAATTTCATTACTATAAAACATTATACTACTCTCGTTTGTGGTTTAATGACTGATCTGTATATAGTGAGTACAAACGGAATTACGATTTTAAAGTAGTAGCGTACGTATCTGTTAAAGGTTGTGTTAGCTTATACTATTAGAATCATAAAGCACTCTCGAGTACTACAAAATGAATCGATTTTTATTGAGAGGTCGTATTTCATTATTTTGGGTTTCAGAGAGATTTTTGAATGAGAACTGACAAAACAATGTTTTTTTTGTTTACACAATGTACATAATAATTATGTTCTTCGTACGTGTCTTAATTGTAAATAATAGGGATTTAACAGTATTTGTGTAAGTATTACACTGGTACTATAATGGTAAATAATATATTACATTTTGTGCTTAATTTATTATTCGAATGTAGAGTAGATGGTTATTCGTGTATTTAATTCCTATCTATTATCCCTTTACATCTCTTTAATTAATTATTTATTTAAATAATGCCGGATGAAACTTTTTTTAATCAACTGAGAAATTTTCTCCTCTAATTGAAGTAATAGTAATTCAAACAACTGAAAAGTTTGAGTGAATTTTCTCCAAAAAAATAAAATATGATCAACAGTGAATAGAGAGCTGAAATATACGTAATAAATACAATTATTATTATCAATTAATGATATTAATTGTATATCCAAGTATCAACTATTTATATATCTTACAGGTTTCAGCAGAATCAATGATTTTTTTTTTTTTTTTTTTTTTTACATAAAGTTAACTTTTTGTTTTGTTGAAACGACATTTGTCGTTTGCTCTCCTCTCCTCCATCCACCCCCCCTCTCTTCAGTATTCTACCCCCTCCCCTCCCTCCTTTTTACTCTTCCTCCTACGCGTCATTCATTCATTCATTCATCAACTTGCATTTCATTATGCATAAAAGAAATTTTAAAACCGCTCATTCTAAACACATGAAACAATGTCTTGCTAATAGATTTTTCACTTCTGTTTATATTTTTTTTATTATGTTAACAATACTTTGATATACAAAGATGGAAAATTATTTACGATAATAATAGTCTAAAAAGAAGCTATGCCTTTAGTAAAATTACTACAATTCGACAAGTTTTTTCATAGATTAAATTTAAAAATACACTCTATAATGTGGCATTATTCATATTATAATTATTTTTAGAGATGTCCTATATAACTTAATTTACACTAACAATACTAATTACTTAATTACGACGGGAGTTCCGAAAGTAACTGCAACTTATTTATATTTCAAAAAGTATTAGTCCAAATTTAATGAATTTCACATATGTTATAGTACATCTTGTTACCGTCATAAAAAATAAATATCAGCTTAATTCACACATTTTTACCAGTTTGCTGGGACTTCTCGTGCACCGTATTTGAGACCATTTACAGCAAGTTATTAACAACTGAAATGAGACTTTTCTCATATCGAAAATAAGCTTCATTTTAGTGCTTTATTTAAATCTGGAAATAGTAAAAAATCAAAGGGGCTAAAGTTAAGTATAGAGTATACGTTGCTGGTGGAGTATAAAATTCCAGAAATCCAGGAACTCTGCAGTTTGAACTCTGTGTGTGGTTTTAATAATTTAGTTGTCTTACTCTATAGGAGTGAGTTGAAAATATTCTTCTCTTGAAAAAAAAAAAAGTTGTGATACCTGACAACATCATTTCCACAGAAAATTGACATAAATTTAGCAGCATTTATCTCAGTAATAACTTTTTCGAGAACTTGAACTATTCAGGTGTTGAAGATTATGCATGCCTACATTTGTTTTTAACGCCGGTTTAGTTTCTGGACAACAAGAAACGAGAAAAATCGATTGATTTTTGTCCATTTGGAAATTTGGAAAGAGACTTACATGGAATGTAATTTTTAAATGATAAAGGTCTCATTTTCCGTTTACAAAAACGTTGCTAATAACATACAGTAAGGCGTTTCAAAACGGATGTATGCGAAGTCCCGGAAACAGGCAACAATGTGTGGATCAAGCTGAAATTTACTTTTTATATCGTCAACTACATTTAATACAATATGTGTGAATCTCATTTATATGGGACAAATACTTTTTGAAATATGAAGCAATTGCTGTTACTTTCGGCAATTGCTTTTTTTGAGCAATTGCTTTTTTTGACACAAACCATATACAGTAGCTAACTTATCTAAAATTTGTTGTCAACTTGACTTCAAAAATTTAATTAATGTATTTAATCTTTCTCTGTTTCTCTGAAGAAAATCCTTTCATATAGCAGACGATTTTATAAATTCATCAGGGGCACATATCAAAATTACTATAATATTTTGCTCGAATTTGTTCTCGAGATCTAAATAAGTACAGACTTCTGTTTCCGAAGAAGCATACTCTCATTTACAAATTTCTTCATTGTGAAGATTCTCCGTACTTTAGAGCGCCCTCTTGATGTTCGAACATGCTTCTGATCAACCATGGTTAATCTATATCGACCTCTCAAAATTGGTGTCCACAGAAAAATGGTTTCTTTGAATTCTTTCTGCTGAGTAGCTGCTATATTCAGTTTCTTCATTACAGTTTTCAGTATCAGTATAAGTAGCTGTTTGCTGACAAGAAGAATGCATGATTCTCCATCCATATCTCGAAAAGAGCCTTTCTGAAGAGATCTGGCATTATATGTAACTAGTATACACAATTATTTACATTATACGTCGTATTTACTCGTATAGTTGTCTTCTGTATTTTATTTACAGTTTTAATCATTTAAATTAAATAACAATATTCTCTAATTTAATAATTTTACTAGGCGGAATATTAATTCAAAAGTATTTATGCGTATTTTGTAAACCAATATTGTTCGAGAAATAAATAACACTGTATTTTACTGTATATCCTGTAAATAAAAAAAAATCCAGCATTGCCATTTGCATATTATTGCTTTATTTCAATGAAAGGTTATGATATAAAAAAAACATTTCAACTGTACAATGATGCTATATTTGAAATTTGCAAATTATTCTGTGTATGAATGTGTTGGGTATTACTTCCACAAAACATATATTCATTGCTGTCGATTCGTAGAATGTGTAGAGTGCTGAACATTATTCACTGTTTGTTTGAGTATACATAATTATACGCGTATTAAGAAACCCTTAAAACAGGTATATCGCTCTTAAAACATCATCGTTCATATGATGTTGTACTGATAATTAAAACAGCGTACCATTTTTTAAAACGACATTACAATAATTCAAGTTGCAGTTTCACAATTTACAGAAAGGCTAATCAACGCGCAATGAATCCTATATAGGAAACATACTATATATCTTTGATTATCTTTTGTCTCTCGAAACGACATATGTATGCCAATAATAAAAGTAATTTGTTTGGTACCATTTGGCAATAAATAAACAAAAGGAAATCTCCCATAAGTGCTCAGGTGACCAATCATAAACAGTGGCCATCTGGACAGAACTGATGGTGTATATCACTATACGTACAAAAAAAGCGTTCATAATGTTTACAAAAGGGTTTGCTGATAAAACTTCCCGTGTGTTTAACCTTGCCTCATGTTTTATGAAGTACTCGTCGAGACGTCGTTTTTTTATAGAAAGAGTTTCTGTTACACGTATAAATACATTTTATGAAATATAATATCAGTAAAGTTGTTGTCAAATGTCAAGTAAGCAGAGAAAGATGATTTTTCATCACTGAAACGTATGACGAGTACTTCTGACAGCGTAAATTTTATAAGCTTATCCTACTACTGAGTTTTATAACACCATACTTAAAAATGCAATATGCTGCAAAGAAATATAATCATTATGTATAAATAAAAATTAGGATAAAACATTATTAAAATATAGTTTTTGGCCTAAAAAACGATAGTCATCATATATTCTCATTAACAGAAGCCAATAAAACAAGAAACAATAGTAAAAATACTTTTCGAACAAAAAAAATAACAAATGCAATTCTTTCTTCGGCGGTCACTGTCTGCCCATGGTAATTATTTCCATAATAACATGGTACGAATGATGAAAAAATGCGAAAATTTTCTGTTGTGTTATTTTTTCTCTTGTGACCATGATATCCTCCAATATATAGGAGGGGGGAGGCTCATCACACGGCCACGCCGTTTGATCACTGATTACAATAAATTATGCATTCAATAAGTGATAAGCAAATTCCTCTTCTAACAATTCAGCTTGTAATTACACTTATAAATGCAACGAAAGAACTGGAAGATTCAAATTATCGCGAGAATAAAAAAAACTTAATAAGAGAAAAAAAGGTAGAATAACAATGTATAGCAGAATGTCTTGTAAGTCCTGCAAATAGGATTAAATTAGAAATTAATTTAAAGGTTTCCGGCAGAATGATTCTTGTAATTAAGAGGGTAAAATGTAATGAGATGTTTCGGATGATTTTATCTACGAAGGGATCAAAAATGGTTCTCGCTCTTTTAACGATTTTTTTCTTCATAAATTTTTAAATGGCATATATATTTCTGTAACCAACATAAATTTACTTTATAGGTACAGGTAATCATTGTTTTTGCTGCTTAGATCACTATACAAGTCAATTTATATTATATTTCGTTTCTGGTTTTCTTTTATTACCTTTTCGGGATGTTTCTGAAACGGAATGATATAATATTTTACGATATTTTCAAATAAAAGTTGAATTTATATTCTTTCTTTATCACTGGAAAATCGTTAAATGAATGCCACCTTTGAAATTATTTGTTTGTAGTATTAATAAAATTTGAAGTGAAAATCTTGGAAGGAAATTAAAGCAATTACTTAAAGCGGATGCGCGTGAATGAAGAAGAAATATGAAATGGGTATTTTACTTAAAATAATGGTCAGTTCTTATTCTATCCTCGTGTTTAGTTGTTTTGTAATACATGTAACAGCAATACAAAATTCTGAAGTAACAAAAATGTCATTATAGAATATTTAATATTGAGTTTTATATCAATCTACAATGGAAATCGTTTCAGTTTTGAATAAAAGAAAATTATTCATTTCGGATTTTCTGTAATATAAGTTATTAAAATCGATATACAATTTTATTGACTTATTCAACAACAACAACAACAAAAAGGGTTGATTTGAAGATGGATGACGTAAAAAGATCGTTCATTGGCTTTGTACAAAACAGATTTGCAGTTTCGTAAGTGAAAATAAGTCGATAAATTATATCAACACTTCAGTAAAGGTTTCATTCCCCACTGACAAATCTCCTGAATTTAAAGATAAAACAAATATTATGGGGGGGGGGATACGAAAATTTTTCATATTTGTAAGAGAACATAACCTGATACTTTGTTTGATTCCAGTTATTGTAGTGATGATGTACCAATGGTCTTTTATTTATCCCCCCCTCCCACCCTCCCACCCCATGTGTGTGAGAGATGATCGACATGAATTGTTATTTACGTGAGTCATTGAATAGAGGCACGAGTCTGAAGTTTCCTTTTTTGTTTTGTTATTGTGCATATATCCATCTAGCAATCTCGTAGGTCCACTTTTTATCAACTGACCCTTTGCCATGGAGTGGACACAATGACTAAACGAAATCATGAATGAAAAGAGGGCGGGGGAGGCTGCGTCCTAGCACCACGTCGTACGCGTACTACATAAAAGACCAGATGGATAGAAGTGCTCTGTAATGTGCTTTATCGTTTTTCGTTACAAACAAAAAAGAGAGAAATGAAAACGACTTTTTGGGCAGTTTCAATGATATTACAGTGAGCGAATTCACAGCATATAATTGTTATTTTTCTTTGTTGATTATGAAATTTCATAGAAAATTAAAACGACTATTAAGCCTGCCATATTTCATATTTCAATGTCATATTTTTATACAACATCTATGATCAATCACCACAGAACAGCATCCTACCCATCTCTGCATGACTGATGCATTGTTTTACTATCGGTTTAGATCATTCTTCATATCAGTTATTATACAGATGTATAATCACAGCATCATTAAATGCAGACTGGGCAAATAATGAAATTGACACCGTATACACGGATAGAAATAACTTATTTTCTTTATCTGAGTAATATCACGAGTCATGCCCTCACAATAGCTAATGTTTGATATTTCGTTCAGAATGAATATATTTACCCAGACACAAGGGTTACTGTTATTTTATGTAAGAAACAACTACTTGAACTACAGTCGAGTGAAAGTTGCTCATTTTCAGTATTTTTATTACCCCAAAACAAAATAAGTTTATCATTACAAATAACTAAAAACACCATGTAAAAGAATGACATGTTTAGGAAACAACACCAAAAAGATTGTAGCCATTTACAGATTCGATTTGAACCTTTGAGTATCCAGGACTGGGTTTTTGTGTAGAATGAGTATCTGTGAGTAAAAAGGAGGGATATTCTAATTGGTCCTTAAATAAAACACTTTTTTCTTCTTCCACGTGGCACAGGGGTGAAGCGTAGTATTGCACACACATGTGAGTTTCAAAACGACAGGACAGGAGAATGACGGGAAGGGTTTGGTGAGCGATGACACCAAGGCGGAGACGTCGAGGCGGTTTTAGGGGAACTTCTTTACCTCTTACTAAACATTAAAAAAAATACGCTTACTACTTTTATACCTTTATGATGGTCTACAAAGTTCAAAGGGCATAATACATTATATCAAAATGTTTTGTTAATTGGTGCACTTTGGGAAATTTAAGTGATTTTTTAACCTTATTCATATTTATTTTTTCTAAAAAAGAATGCTCCAATTAATGCACCACAATAATACATCCATATATGTAAAGAAATGAGTAAACAAGGTGATTCTTTGTTACGTTGCTTTGGTGTACATATTGCTTTATAAAAATCAATATCATTTATACCATACAAAGTTCATGAAGTGTAAAAATATAGGTGGAGAAGCCTATTACAGAAACAACTCTTTATATTTTGTATGTTTATGTAATTCGCAGAGTAATAAATATTGATGAAGTGTATAAACATTAATGATGCTAAAAATTAGGTTTCACTTTTGACTTCATAATTTTTTTTTTTTTTTTTTTCAGAAATAAAACAATAGAAACTTACATTTTTTTAATTTTTTTTAAGTAACTGGTTGTCTGGTAATCCTAACGAGATCCTTAATGTTATAGTACTGATGTTTCTCAAATACAGCAAACAACATCTCCATAACCTTTTCTTGATCTTCACGAGATTTCTTCCCTTCAGCCCTTTTCTTTTCTTCATATTTGATGTTGTGCTCATGATTTGATCTGGGTTTAAAAGTGTGAACAACTACTTTATCAAGTTGAACACCTTCTTCAGAGGCTGAGCAGCTTTACGAATACTCTGAGCTTTCAAGTTCATGTACAGGGTGTCACCTAAAGGTCTGCATTCTAAACAATATTTCGTTCTAAGGATAATTTTTCTGGTTCAGGAATAACTGCATCAAGATTTGGTGCAGTCTGTGAGAAAACTCCCATTGTCTGATTAAGAATATTTGACATAACAAATTTGTGTTCCTTTCGAATTGGTTCTTCTCCTGGTACTTTCAAGCACAACATGGATTCAGAACATAAAAATGAAACAGATGGTTTCTGACCAGGAGATTTCACAATTTTGAGCTTTCCAACTTCTAAATCACTTGGAGCTCTATCCCAATGATTAGCAATGTACTTCGGAACTTTTACCAGCCATATTCCTCTTTCACAGTTACTTAGATCCAATTCCTTATCTATTTGTGATTCACATAAATAAATTACACAATTGTAATACTGCAAATCTTTTACTGTTCCATTATTTTCTTGAGCTGCTGTTCAAAGACTAACCAGAAACTTACATTTAAAGTAACCGATATTTAAAACTTTTCAGTTATCGTTGCCCTCCGCCTTCGTATTTTTCTTATTTGGAATTGTACAGAAATGCAAAAAATGGTTGAAAGTACGTATTTTCTCTCTCATGGAGAGTAAAATAACGTTCTTAATTTTTTGCTTCTGCTAGAGGGAGATAGAGTTAAGCTAAAATTAGCCCTAAAACGGAAGGAAGACTCGGAAAGATAAAGTCAAAGACTCAAAGAAAAAAACTTCCTTGTCTAAGTTACAATTTTTTAGTTTCACATATGCCGAAGAAGCGTGGTAAACCTTTGGCCCATCCTCCCAGTTGGCCAGTTGTTGCTGGGAAAAATTAACTGTAAGAAATAAAACTTCTGATATTGTGTATGTTCACATGAGAGTATCCAATTTGATTTTATAAAGTATTTTATTTTGTCTATATTACTGTATTTTTGTGGTACTGCTAAAAATCATTTTTTTTCTTCCTCTCTCCTCTTTTTTTTCATATTATTAGCATTTGGAGTGTCAACACGAAACTTTTCTGAATTATTATAACAGCACAGAATGTTTAAAAATAATAATTGATATTTCATAAAAGATTTTTCGTGATTTTTCTTTCTTATTACACTACAAATGTAAAATACGCACTTAAGCAATATTTCACTGTTGTGTAACTACTTAATATTGAGTGACATTACCACATCTTATCTTCTCACATATATTAAATACCTTCCTCAACTCTTTGCCTTCCATCACAACATCATCATGTACAAATTACTACTAATATTTGAAGAGAACATCTATAAAGGAGTCAAAGGAATCACATTGGATTTTTGTTTCCCTGTCCAAGACTTAGTACTCAAACTTAGAACAAAATAGTTGGACGGATAAAGTATATATATTATACTTCCTCAAGATGAGATTTTCTTGGGATAATGTGAAACATCTTAAGTGTTTGCTTCTTAGATCTTCGGTGAAGTTTTGTGATGATCCCCAGGAGCTTTTAGACATGAAGGATTAGACAACATCTTTGAATTTTCAGGACAAAATAATAATGAAGCTCCATCAAGACTTTCCAAGAAGAAGACTTAAGTATATGTTGAAAGTGATCTTATATAGAGGTTTCGATGTCGTCTATTTACTACATCAAGACGACAGATATTATTGGAAAGTTTGTCTTATTATTCCTTTATGTAATTATTATCTTAAGTATAGTTGAAGTGATCTGTAACCATAAGAAGATGCATTGAGAAACTAATACATGCATTAACAAGTTCTAATTCGACAAACAGGTTCAATTACCATATAGTGTCTTATATCACCAAAGAAAATGTACACCTGTAGAAACTTTAGATTTAATCAGGTGAAATATCAAGACGTACTTTACATTATATTGTCATTAAATTTTGCTATAGTTTTTCAATCACCTTATACATACTTTATTTTATTTTTTCAATTTACTTATATTTTTCTATATAATATACTTTTCAGATTTTTATTATCGTTTTCTAAAACTTCAAAAGTAATTGAGAAAAAAAACTTTTAATGCTCCAAAATTTAATATTAGGAAAGTTAATAAAGAATAGTTTCGTTAGTCGATATCGTTTGATCACAATATTTTTGAATTACACTAACACATTAGTTTTGTAATATCTTTAAAAAATTTGAACCCATTGCTGATACATCTAAAAGTGGATTTAATTCACTGTGATATTATTGATGGTCATTTATACACAAAACTGTTAAAATTTATAAATAATACCCTACTGCCACATCAATTTTATCACAAATAAATTACCATTATATTTCCACCCTTCTGCATAACAATTTCAACTTTGACAAAAAATCTCCTTTTGAGTAATAATAATATCCTCTTCTCTAAGCGCTATTTGTGTTTGTAAATTGAAGAAGATAAATTGATTAAAAACATTAAAATAATTAGTGTGTCCATTTGGTTGTATACACAGAGTGATCCCTTCGCTTTCCCCCCTTTCTGTTGTATATTGTGTCATATGACATGTTGAAACAGTATGTGAATTCACTCAAGTGTGGATGGATCTTCACAAAGAAAGGGAACATCTGAACGTATGGACGAAACATGTACTTTACATTTTAAAAAATAGAGAAAAATTAATTTATGGTCATCATAATTTGTTGTTTGTAATATTTTATTTATAGCAATAAATCAACACTCAACACTATACAAATGATGATTTATTTCTTTACTATACATAACCATTTGTAATCTTGTTGAAATAATCATCAATTTTTTTCTACTTCCCTTCACATTACTTTTCATAGAACTATAAGTGACGTCATGCTTACAAAAAGTACTCTAACTCTCACACGAAATTCCAGTTAAAAAGTTTGCAAAAATTAAACAATAACTTAATTAATATCTATTTTTCTCTATCACTCTATCATTACTCGATAATTTAATACTATAACAAAAATGAAAAAGATACTACTATTTTTATTTGTAATCTCTCCAAACATTGAAATTATCTTTCAGTTTACTATTATATCCCAACCAGTATATTCTTCGTGAATTATATTTGAGTTTCTTTTCCTTCTTCAGAACGGAAGCAATAAAAAGTGTATGAAATCACAATGTCCAAACTGCAGTGTAGTTTAAGACTCTCCCATGAGGGATCGTCAAGTCCCATCCCAAACCAATTTTCATTAATTGACATCCACAAGGGACAGTAGCCAACAGCAATTTTTGGAGTGAAGAAGGACTTTAAAATTCAGCTATCCTCCCTGTCTTTCCAAATTGGCCACTTATACTGATGGTTGATGGGGACACTTTTCAAAATCAGGTTACTTACAGGGAGACTAAAAAAAAAAGTTTGGTAGTGGACTTTCAAATTTCTTGGCTAGTGTTGTCATCTTCATTTTTTTTCAGAGATATGATTTAATTAAAGAAATTTTCAGTTCTTGGTCCACCAGTACAATATTATTAAACTAAGTAATTGTTGTCAACTTAAGTTATATTTTGCTGATTATATCTTTTGTATTGGTTTATAACGTTTTATCACATCAGTAAACAATATCAAGACACTATTCAATATTGCAGTTTATGTACGACTTATTGAAATAATAATATCAATCAGATATTAATAAAAGAAATTAAAGATTTAAAAAGTAGTTTCAATATCTGTATACTTCATCCGTTTAATTATAGTGTTTGTTGTTGGTCTCTTTTTATATTTTTAATTATTATAACACTGATGACATAAAATATCAGGTGTCAAAAAAGTTCATAGTAAATAACATTTTCAGTTGAAAAAACAGAATCGATCTTTATTATGAAATTAAACATCTGATATCTGCATCACATTAAAATAATAGCAGATATTTACCCTAAATAAGAGCTGAAATATTTAGCAATTGGTCAAATAATCTCGTTTGACAGTATTACAAGTAAATACTATATGAAGTATACAATACATCACTCTTTAAATTCTAGTCCAGTATTTTGAGTATGACGAAGTTAAACATTGAGTAGAAGTAGACGTCCAGCACTCCCTGTAGTGGATTTTCGGCGACATTCCTATGAGACTGTTGATTAGAATTGAAATGAAGATTTTTATGCCCTTGGCTACTCCAGAAGAGGGGAAGAAAAAGGGAATCAAGTAGCCCCAAAAGTCCCCGTGGAAAATAAAAAAGGTCAAGAAATTTACTTGCTTTCAACATTTTTCAAATAATTCATATTACGTTGCTCATAAACTCAAGTAAGAAGAGAGAGTTCTCTGAATTTATGGTTATAAAGTAATAAGGGAAAAGATTTTTCAGAGGATCAACGGATATATTAAAGGTTCTTATCTTATATGGTTATTCTTCTAGAATGATTTAATTATTTACTGCATTACTATAATGTTAAAGTTAATTATGAATAAATTTAAATATTATTACGTATAATTCCATTTCACACATTACTTCTTTATTGTAAAAAAAACATGATGAATTATTCGCAAATATGCCATAGTCATTCACCCATTGTCAACAAGGAAGAAATCATAAAGATAATATAATATACACATAGTAAGTTTAATTTGTGGAAGGTCCAGTGACCTACATCTAGTTCAAAAACGTTCTTGTTTCGCTGAACTAGTGTACTTAACTAACTCCAATATTGATCTTGATATGCATAATACACTTTATTAAAAATGCTATAAGTAGTTTTTTACTATTTAATATATTTTAAATATTTTAATACCCAAATTTAGTCTTTATTAGAGTTCCCTCTTTTTAAAAAAAAAATTAATAGCCATTCTATATGTTTTTGGCAGGGCAATGAAATAAACAGTCAATTTAATCACTTCAGTGATCAGAAGGGTTGTTCACTTAAAATTTTGTTGTATACATCAAAATACACAATACGTTGTAGTAAGGTCGCAATACGCCATGAATGCGGTCTCATTACGCCATCAATACGGTTGAGATACGATCAAACCTATACATTGCAATGCGGAAGTGAGCAACCCCTCGTCTGATCATGTTACTGGTAAATGATCAAATTCTCAAATATTAGTTGATTAGGCCATTTAAATTGGAATAATTTTTGCCGTTTTAATAGGTCGAACTTAAAAGCTATAATATATATTGGCAGAGCCTCGATCAGAGCAGCTTTCCTGCTTCCATAGTTTCATTGATAATTTGATATGAAATGACTTTCCGTTCGTACGCCGTAATGTAGAGTACGGTTTCATTTTCTATCCCGCTGCATAATACTCAAGGTGCATACGAATGCTGAAGACCGTATCCTTTCTTTCTTTCCAGTATATTATCTCAATTTTGAAGCAGTAGATATCACACCTGCCAAGTGGGAAACGGGAATGGGTTTTATGCTTCGTGAAAAAAGAACATTAAGTACATGGAGATGAAGGAACTTAAAAGACAATATGTCACATTTTAAAGTATTACGGCATTTTATTAAAAAGATTATCAAGTTAGAAAGTGTGGTATAAAGTTTCTTCGCTGTAGGAACTTTTATACAATGATGAAAGGATTATGTTTATTATAACTTTTTTGTATGCTGTTTTTAGATGCGCTGTTACTGGTTTTGAATGAATATTAGTAAACCGAATGCTTTATTATTGCGGTCAGATATTCGAAGTTCAAAATCATATTTGTGATAAATTGATTTTTACAAGCAATTATGTTAATAAAGTAGGGTATAATAAAATTTGAATTGAAGTTTTTATATAGCAACTTCTCTATCATATGAATTGAAGTTTTTATATAGCAACTTCTCCATCATTATTTTTCCTTTTTAGATACCTTCTCATTTGGAAAAAGTATCAAATTGATGAAAAATTCTGTTAATTACTATATGCATTATATAAAAAGAAATTTGTTCACTGTTAATTTAGTAGCACGTCACCTCTGAAGTTGTTTCCATTATAAACGTGTTGTGATAGTATAAGTGTTATTGCATATTTCCCTGAGTATGGGTGTGAAGGAGAACTCGTACATACCAAATAATACTATCTGAAACAACAAATACTTTTTTTCAACAATAAAGAGAAATATTTCATATTATAAAAGTGGATAGTTACTATTTCAATTTAAATAAAATACTCATAGAATCAAAATATTCAAATTTCAGATCTGAGATTCATTACATAATTTCCGAGCATCAGTTTAACTTAAGAACCAAAGTTTTTTCTAATTCTTTACTTCATTTTTTAACACGATTACAACGTCTTATACACATTACAGCAAGAACCACAGTGTGTTAAAATAAAATGACATTTGATTAATATTAAAAACCTTGGAGCTCAATATATTTGAACGGAAACCCCAATGGAGCAAAAACAAAGTATCTATTGTACGTTGATCTTCATCCAAAAGCCACCTGCTTTCCACGGCTTGGGGTAGGACATGGAACAAAATCATTTAGCAAAGCCCCAGGATATATTATACATCACTTATTTTTTATTCCAAAGAAAGGTTATTATCTATACGGAGAAAGGAAACGTCCTCAATCACAGGTTTATATAAAATAATCAAGGACGAGTATAAACATCGTAAATATTACTAACATACTGAGAATGACCTATTGTTTATACATTTTTTTACGATAGTTAAATCTTAAAAATATCATTTATTGACTACTAATGTACAACCATGTTTTTTCATTTTATTTGCAAACTTGTGTGTTATTTCGAACCAAACTTTCCTATACTACAGTGGCTCTAAAGATCCCAGATCTCAAGGAAATAATGTTGAAGCAGAAACAATTTAAATAAAATAAAATGTAAGACATTTCATTTTGTTTAATCCTGATATTGTTATTTCAAAAATTCAAATTCAGGAACAAATAAAATAGAAACATAGTTAAGTTAATTCTGTGAAAATTAAATTAGAAGATCCTTGCGTTATGCTATTCAGACAAAATAATTAAGGGAAAATGATTATTGTATGATATACAGTTACCTTTTTTGAAAATATAAATTCCTCCCTTCTTTCTTGGTTCCAACAGCACATGTTCCCCTGAAACATCTCCTTAAAGTCCTGTAACGTCCATACACAGCACTATAAAGAGAGATGTAGAATAACTTCGAGTAAAGGAAGACGAAACGTTTGAACCAAATTAGTTTTGTATCTTCCATATATATTCATCGTATATACATAAACAAAGCCCACTACACTCACTCACATCCAAATGATGATGATGAAAACTTGATCAACATTCAAACAATGTAATTGAAGTGAAGAACACAAAACCACCAATTAGCAAAACAGACATCACACGGTTCCTTTGTAGATGAAGGTCCTAAACTGCTGGACAATGAGATTACTTTCATCTAAGATTCCTGGGAAGTTTCGTAATGACCCCTCGTAGACTTAGAAAGAAGAAACTGTATGTCTTGGTTTGCTTCCCTCGAGGTTATTTGCATGGCTTAGTCCTTCTATCATCACTTGTAGGATTCTTAGATCAAAGGGAAATAATATACACTCGGAAGAAGAAGAAGAGATACACTAATGGTTTTTAGATGAAGGACAAAGGCTACCTGAAAGAAATTGCACTCTGAGGAACAATGAAGGAAGGAAGATATAATGCAATATACAAACTTGTTACGACAGTCAGATTCAATTAGTTTGTGGACTCGTTTGGGCCAAATGTGGTTTCATATGATGTCTACAGATGGGGGTAATGTTATGATGTAATAGTTGTACTGGTTTATTATGAGTTTGCCGTATGTGATGTTATGTTCGTTTAAGAAGTTCGGTTAGCATTAGATCAGGTAATTTTACTTAGATTAATGAGCGATACTTTGATTATGTAATGTTATTTATTCATTTCTTCCATTAAAAAAACTTGTGTAGATAATCATCATATTAGATTCCATGTTCTTTCTTAGCTATAATGAAGTCTACTAAATGTGAAATAATGCTCATACACAAGATAGGAGGTCTAATTTATCTTGACGAAATAAAATGTATACCAGTAATAATCCATTTAGATACAGTCATACGGTATAGATACTGATCAAAGTTACATATCATCGACAGCAAAATCAAAAACACATATTTTAATCAATCAAACACATCACGTATGAAATCTCACCATGATATAACTAAAACTATTACTCCAGACATTGCAGACAATACAAAAAAATCTCTTTTCCCACAATAATTTTGAATTGCAAAGATCAAGAGCACCATTTTACTCATTTTCATATACCCTTTTGTATTGTAATACCACTAGAGCAACATAAGAGTGAAAAGTGTGCAATAACACTGTATGACCATTGCCTGTACGAGCCCCGGGAGACATATCTCGTTGTCACCATGTGGGATTTTATCATTAATGGGAACGTTAATTTGCTTTTGTCCACTTCAACACACTCACACGATATGGAAAATTGTATCACTAGCGGGAAATATCGTTCAATTATTTAAACGGCACAAGGGAAAGACATATATGTATATTATGAAGTGAGACAAATTCTTCCACATTTCTCATTAAGAAGTGATCATTTTCTAAATGTGAATTTATATGTTCCACAGATGGGGTGACTATTATCAAGTATCTATGTGAACAATATGTTCGCTCTTTTTAAGTATAAAAGGATTTGTAATAAAGAGAAATGAAGAAAAAAGATTATTATATTAACTGGGAGAATTATATTTTTATCAACTTTGTACAATTTTTATTGATTATGCAATATTGATCTTTCAATGGAAGAGACAATCCCATCGTACTTTATAAAAATAACTTGTGCAATACAAACTTTTGCATATTTTCGTGGTTATTGCTATAGTATTGATAATCTATTTCCAGTTGTGATTTTTTATGAAATTAACATTTGTAACAAATATTTTCTTTTCAATTCTCTAAATATTTTGTATAAGCTAAATCTGGAGTTCTTGTTCTATCAGAGTACCAGTTATTACTAGCTATAACAACATTTAAAAATGCTTATTATTTCAATTGTTTCCAAACGACTTCTTCAACTTTTCACTTCAAGCGTCTATTTCTGTAAATAACGCACAACATACTGTATACAAATTTAGCTTATTTCCATTTTAGTGAATGGTAATTATTTGAATTGCGAATGAGTGGATTTGTCTGGTCAGCTTAATAATAATTTATTCACTTGGAATTGCCAATTATGCATTTCCCTTGATGCTCGAATTACGTTCATTGATTAATGTTCCTTATTATATTACACACCTTTTACCCATTTGCAGATGAAATGGTAAATAATTGAAACAAAAAGCTTATGTATAGATATACTTGGAAATATTATATTTAAAGAACATGCTATTCGTTCACGGACACCATATTCGGAATTTGTTAGCTTCACGGTTTCTGAGGGATTTTTTTTAATATTATGAAATCCACATTTTTCAGCATATGACGTAAATACTGTGTAAATATGATTATGTCATACGATATGCAGATAACTGTTTCCTGATTCTCTGCACAAAAATGTAGTTCGACGAATGAAACTTTCTCTGTCATTACACTATATTCGTGATCGATATAGTGACTAAGTGATGTATAGATAGTAATGTATCACAATTAATGGTGTTGGAATATTTACATACATCCAGGTCAGTATTAGAATCAAGAAATGTCGTCATTTATTATATTTCTTATAATAACATAAATATTTTAAACAAACAAAATTAACCTATTAACTACTGATGAATACAGCCTATACTTTCCATAACAATAGCTATCAGGAATTGAACACACAGCAGATTAATTTCTGTTATGCGATGTAAAATTACGTGTGAAAATATTTTAAAATCTAATCTGGTAGTAATATATTAGAATTATAGTTTGATGTCAGTTCGTTGGTTGAGGGATCCGGGATAAAAGATCATATAATTTTTAAATAGTGCCGTAACTTAATCTTTGAAACTTCATAAAAATTTCTGAATGCTTCCTTGAATAACACTGCTTAGTTGTTACATAAAATGAAATTTTAAATTAAAATATTCTTCTTCCGACATAAAGAAGTAAAGAATAATTGTTGCAAGTCAAATTGTGTATGCCTTTAGGCTTCTGTAAATATATTTAAAGAGGTTAAAGCAACTTTATAGAATGAGAAAAATTGAATGAAAAATGAAAGTAATTTGTTTTGTATCATCCCCTCTATGAAAGCATGAAAAGGACGAATATGGAATGATATGATTTACTTCCGGTGAATTTGCATGCTTATTTCCACAGCATTAAAGAGGATATGTTATGCCAAAGTGGACATCACTTCGCACGTTGTATAGTACGCATGTTACTCTCATTTCAAGGGGGAAAATACATTTAATGGAGATAGGAGACTTGTATATTCAAATTTGTACGAGATGTGAGCAGATGACACAGTCGGTGTGTACAATGTCAGTCTTTCTGCAGAAGTTTTTATAATACCGAATGTTTAAAAACTTCAAATTTTTTGTCGCAAATTAATTTTGTAAGATTATGGTCATTTGAATTTCAACCCAGCACTGAAATGCAGTTTTTATATAAAAATTTAAAAAATATGTCGTATAATTAATGTAAGAAGTAAATGCAGCAAATAAGGAAATATTTAATCAAAAAGAGCATTATTATTCGGGTACAAAAATTGTCTGGTTACAAATAATACAACGTAATAAGATAATACATAAACAGAAAACAGTGCTAAAAGAACATGTGTTAAGAATTTTGAAATGTTGGAGAATGATTTAAAGATGAAAGGCATCCGAAAATGGATTGTTTGTAGGGAGGGTGATCCTTAAAAAAGTTCTCTTGAAAATAAGAAGGTTCCTCCTATTGCGGTCCATGTGGAGATATAGACTAGACAACGTCCAGACGCCAGATGGGTACAAAATGTTCAACCATTATTTTTTTTTAACGAATAAAAGTTTTTCCAAGGACAATGAATTACATGCTTCCATCATTTTTATATCACTACCTTCCATGCAACAGGTACAACAAATGAAAATTAAAATCCTCAATCTTATATCTTTTGGGAAATAATATCATTTTGGAGAAGGAATGCAATGGGAGATTGTCGCGTGATATCTTTACTGTGTGAAATTGTCGTTATTTATACGAGGTTTGTAAATAAAGTAATGAGACTGACGCTGTAAAATCGTTGATTTTAAATTTAATTAAAAATCCACTTACCACATTTAAGGTAGTGCTCTTGGGATGCCCCACACCGATTTTGGTGTTGTTTGGATTACTGGTGGCTTCACTAGAAAGCTTTGAGTAACAGCAGCTTTAGCAGGTACGTCACAACATTAATTTCATATGTAACAGTTTCTAAATATCAACAACGGTTTCTTTGTTAATTTTGAATACCGGAAATCATAGTCACATTGTTTCATATTAGTAAAGAATGAAAACTGTATGATGCTAGAAGAAGAACATTTTTGGACTAAAACTCAATGTGAGGAAAACCACACAATCCACTCACTTCATTAAAAACCAGGAACCTAAGGGATGATTTTCGAATTTCTCATACAGGGTTCTCAAAATAATAAATTATTATTGACTGAATATCTAGGGGATACATATTTCTTATATACACAACCCTTATATAAGAAAAAGTAAGGTTTTGATGCACGATGGGCTAATTTTGCAAGTTCATGCTTTTCGTTATGTTTTGAGTTGTTTGAGTGCCTGTTCTCATATTGAAATTTAGTTCAAAAAAGTTATTTCTTCGGTACTATACAATTTATCTACGTTGCTGAAATGAACCCACGAGTCCCATGAGACAATTTATTGTATTCAAAATTAAAAAAGAAACTTCACTGTTGATATTCGGAAACTGTTAACTACGAAATTAATTTTGTGACGTACCTGCTGAAGGAGCTGTTACTTTAAGCTTTCCAGAAGCTCAAACAACACCAAAATCGGTATTGTACATTCCAAGAGCACTAGTTGAACTATATTGAGTGTGTGGTAAGTGGATTTTTAATTAAGTTTAAAATAAACTATTTTATAGCGTCAGTGTCGTTACTTTATTGACGACCTCGTATTATACAAAAGCTAAATCAAGGGATTTTATATTATGTAAACAAGTACCAATAAAACATCAATTTAAATTTAACGGTTCAGAGAAGAAAAAGTGGAGCAATATAATTATATATTTCTTGACCAAAAATAATAATTACACTGCATAATGAATATTGAGCAGATTTTACTAATATATTTTCTATTCTTGAAATATCTTCAAGTAGCCCTCTCAAGAAAAAAATCATTATTTTTTTTAATTGTTTTATTCTTGTCAACGTGATAAATTCATACGAGTTCTTATTTAACTTTTGTTATAAATAAACTAATGCACTTTAAAACGTTGGCCACACCACTATGGGAAACTTGATGTATACTGTATACTTGCTCCCTTTTAATTTACCTTAATTGTGATGCTTCATATCTATGCCATGTTTATTACTATATTTTCCTAGATTCATTGTATATATAGAAATGCATAAACTTTTCATATATACTGTAACATAGCATATACTTTTGATTATAGGGAAATATAAATTTGTAGTTCTTGACTGTTTCATAATCTTATTCTCCATAATAATTTCATTTAGTGACTATATTATAACTGTATCAGGTTAAATTTATTTTACAGCAATTGATAAGAAAATCAATCTCAAGTTTCTTCCTTCTGTTGAAATATCGAAAAGGCCACTTTAACCTAACCTAAAT
>JAQIWE010000580.1:0-20978 GCA_034698565.1 Campodea plusiochaeta | reverse complement strand
GGGGGGGGGGGGCAGCTGCCCCCCTGTAGTTCCGCCTATGCTCTAAGACGGTATACAGATACATAAAAGATAATGCTTTTCCGAAAGATTTTACCAAGAAGGTTATGTTCACGTAAGTAATCCTAGTTACAAAGGGGGAAAATCAATACGGAAATTGTCGAGTGAAAAGGTTCAAAAAAGGAAAGGAGTTCAAAAAAGGTTCAAAAAAGAAAAGGAAAGCAAAGGTTCATTCACAGTGCTTACACCATGACTTCGTTGCTTCGGCAACGAAGTCATGGTCTCATTTCCGAACCGTGTTAATGTCATTCTGCATTTAATATATGTCAGTTATATCTTGCGCGACAACATAAGAACTATTTCTTGTTAAGAAATGTTGACAATTTTTTACAGGAGAAAGTTTCTTTACAATAGGAAATAGGGGTCATTCTTTTGCCAGCCTTCGCGTCAACAATGCTAACAAGAAGTAGGTTTCCTGTTTTTGCGCGGGGGACATAATTATATTTCACCTCACATATCACAGATTTCAATGATACATGAACATCATTTAAGACATAATTATACAAGCACCAATAGCATAACTGGAGTTGCCAATAATCGCCCATATACGGAGTTATTTTCCGTTTGATATTTCAAATATACGTAACTTTCAGTCTTTTCTTCCAATTCGAGATTCCTGACTTATTTGCTTGTCTATTAGAACCGAAACAATGAAAGGGAATTAGACTGTCCCACTGCTATATAACAATAGAATCTTTGTAAAAAAAGATTTATTAAATACGTTTGCTATAAAACGCGTGTTATTTACCATCGAAAGAACTGACTATTGCCAAATTTGCATTTCATTAGATATCCCCTTACTTGAACAGTTCTACAATACCCAATAGCAAATAGAAGTTTTTTCCCGAGTTGTTCACAATGCCTCCCGAAGAACACGAGAAAAGTACCTTAATTCCTCACGATTACACGACTTATATATAAATATAATTTTAAATCTTAATTGGCTATGTCATTATTGTACAATATGTTAATTGCTGCTGTTATATCATACATTTATTGTACTAGTGTTCATTGTAATTTTTGAAAACTCTGTAATTGGGTAAGATTCCCATTGAGTTTTTGTGAAACAAATAAATAATCACCATAAACATTTACAATCAAGAACTTGCTGTTGCTATAATTATAATAGTACATAAACGTTAAATCGTATTATACTTGTACATTCGGAAGTAACAGGGATACAGTGTGCAATATACTTGCAATCGCTGAAGTAAAACGGTTGAAAAATGAAATTCTTTTAATGGAGATACATAATTATTTGTAGAAATAAATAAAATTACTGATTTCATAGTTAATAAGTGCCATTCCCAATTACTTATGCAAAGAATGAACTAAGTGATACAGAATATTCTCTCACAGGCTTATATATCAAAGAAGAAAGTACCAAAGTTTTCTTTACAAGTCGTTTTCATATCATCTACAACTATCATAAAAGAATTATGATTTTGACATGGCAGCAAATGCTGTGTGGAAAATAGGGCAGAAATAGTTGACTGTTGAGTGAGTTTATTTCTATAATCCTATAAGACGCAGGGTGACGAAATTACCTTATTGGCGCCCGTGACCTATTATAAAGACCAAACAAGAATATTTCTAAAGATTTGGAAAACAGCCACGATGAAAAAACACTTTTTATGAAAAATCTGCACGATTACCAAGTTATCCATGTACTTGGCAAATATGAAATAGGAAATATGTGACATGTATATCTTGTTCTTGGCTCTATTCTAGTACATGGGAGTTACAATGTAGGAGGCTTCGTCATCCGTTATGATAATAATTAGTAAAGGGAATTAGTAATCGCCATCATATTTCAGATTTATGGTATTACCAAAAAATGAATTTATTGAAGAGGCCAACAGTTACAAAACATGCAGCTAAATTACTAATAATAGTGAAATTGGAATGTAATAATAATGATGTGCAATTAAATGGAATTGTAATGCTTTTCATGCTGTTAATCATTTCAAATAAGGAATAATCCATTTTGTAATATTTCGTTTCACTTACTATATCATAAATATAAAAATAAGACAATTCATTAACAGAATTATCACTGATGTTTCTGATACCAAATTGTTTTCTTTTCTACCATATATTATGGTAATTTGATATCAGAATAGAATAGTACAGTTTACAATGCGTGGAGAAAATTATGTTTATCCAAAACCAAGTGGATATTTCTGGAAATAATTAACAAAACAACAAAAACACAAATAATTAATTAACCACAAAAATAATGTCAATTTTACGAACGTATTTAAAATATAGTTTCATAATATTTATATGGAAGATAATAGTTAATATTAACGAGCAAATTGCATTACTTCTCTTAATTACTAATATTCTTAACTTATTTTTCAATTATTCTATATTAATTATTATTTTTGTTATATTATTTTCCAATTATTCGATTACTATCTCCAATACTTCACCATTATGGAAGAACTAATCCCATTCATAAACATAATCCTAATTCTTGTTTAAGTAATCAATAAAATTAAATGTGATGGTTTTTCTAAGTAATAACTAAAACAGAATTTTCATTATTATTTTCTTCGAAATGTTTAGAAATAAGAAAATAATTATGAAAACTAGTAATATTATAAACCTTTTGAACAATTTATAATCTATGCTCTTTTAGGATTGAGTTCAAATGAAAATTAACAACACAATATTTATTTTATACTTACAATGAACGAAAGCGCAAACAATTTCACGAAATTTCTGATTCAAAATTTATATAACCGTTAATAGTCATCCATGGAACTGCAATGTGGCAAATCAAACAAACCTATTGTAAATGTGTAAAGTTATCTCTGATTTCCTTGACGTATTTTAAAGTATAGAAATTATGCAAGTTATGCAAAAATAATAGCAAACTGACGTAGAACTTTACTCGTTGTGAAACATTCTTCCCATTACCTCCAACATTCTTCCATCATAACTTCAGTTGTGCTAAATAATTCTCTTTCACTTTTTTGTGATATTTTCAAATTCGACCACCAGGTGTGTTCCAGTCAAACGAAGAGAAAGAGTAGTTATGTCTACATTTTTAGCCAGAGAAGAGTGTTTTGTGATCCTATTTTTTGAAAAGACAAGACTACTATTTTCTTCTTTCCCCCCAAACAGTGTTACAAGAGAGCACAGCAGAAGAAGCGTTCATACGACTGCTTAATAATATAATATTATGATAAATTCATATAGAACAATTTGGTAAAATAAAAATAATAATAAGCAAGAAATAAACAGAATATTTGAAGAAAGTGATAACTTATAGAGTTGAAAGTGAATCGCCGTGAAGCAGTCGGGTTATTTATAAACTCAATATTGAATTTGAAGTCACATTATAAATACAATTAATAATTTGTACAATACAATACAAAATTTCCTACCAAAATTAAATATCTCTGATTTTTACTTTCAAGCAGTACATAATCATATATTACAGGATTGAGAAGAGATAATTTCATTTTCAGATGTAGCTACTGCAATAACTTACTTTTGTACAATAGATGATGCAATAGCTTACAACAGATACAATATGTTAAAAAAGAAAGCATTTCAGGTAAACGTTTCACGAGAACTTTCAGACTGTTATTATATTACAAATATTTGACTTTTTCCAGTGGAATATTAAATAGTTGTTTCTTGTATGGCTTCTTCTCAAAGGAAATTTTAATATACTATTATTATTATTATTCACATAATAAGGTATATTCTACCTTCAGTATTCTTACCACTCTTTCCAATATTTATAGATGAAGGCAGTCCCCCGTTTGTGGGATCAAGGGTACCAAATAACCCGATTGTTGAATCCTATATGGTCCTCTAATATTCAATATTATATAATAACCTTTTATATTTAAATTAATATTGCGAGATTTGCCAAAATTTCCTTTGAATTAAATAAGATACATTCCTCTGCGTTGATATTTAAAGGAAAACTTATGTGAGTGTAAAAATCACATTATAAAATATCTTCCTTCGTAATCTTACATATATGTGAAATATGCCTCTTACTTCCTTTTTCTTCTGAACCTTCATAATTTAAAATATTAATATAGGCTATCTTTTCTACACAGAAGAAAAATAAATGTGACAGAACTATCTGTTGGCGTATTTGGAATTCATCCAATTCCTTCCTTTCAAAAAATATAATATAAAGCTCTTTTCCACCTGTCTACTCGCTAATATTCATATAACTTGTACCTACAACGAGTTTCTTCATAAAAATGGAGAATGAAAATATTTCCCCTTTTTTCTTGCCATCCACTCACCTCCTGTTGCAAACAGATTTCTACATTTGATGACATGCCAGACTGTGTTATGGAGTTTTTATTCTATTCCTATAGAAACAAATGTCAGTAGAAATTAAAATTTAAGATTTTTTGTTGTCTCATATAGATGGTATCAATTTCATAAAAGGTAAAAAATGAGTAAAAAATATTATTGTACTACATTCCTGTCGTGTATATAATATTACAGAATTACACTGTAGCTTGCTTCTGTTGAACAGTTCAAAGAAAATTTAATATCATTTGAAACAAAGTTTCTCGTTGTTGGAAAGTGATATATAGTTTTAGTGGAGATTACACTTCAAAATAAAGATAGACATATTTTCATTTTATGGACATTTGCATTTCATTAATTTCCAAATAATGAAATATACTTTGATAAAAATATCATTATATTGGTAGCAATTTCCCTTCTTTTTTATATATATAATAGTAGCATAGAACATTATTCACAGTGAAGTA
Organism: Campodea plusiochaeta; assembly: GCA_034698565.1. Lineage (NCBI taxonomy): Eukaryota > Metazoa > Arthropoda > Diplura > Rhabdura > Campodeidae > Campodea > Campodea plusiochaeta. The sequence goes on along the minus strand of JAQIWE010000580.1, from coordinate 16,161 downwards.
ATGAAAACTTCAAGCAGACAAAGACTTCAGGTGCTTAATATTTGACAGAGTAAACAACATCACTATTTATTTTTATCTTTCATTTTAGTATTATATTTATACTTAAGTTCAGATACCTATATAGTTTGCACTGCCCCACTGACTGGAAATCATATTAGAATGAGATTGTATCCTATAACTAAAGAAATAATCCAACTTCCTAGATGGGGTTGCTTATCCCATTGTAAAAATCGATTTTAGCATTTTATAGAATTAAACTATTTTTCATCACACAAAATAAAAAAATTGATATCTTAATTTTAATAAACCAATATTAAACAGAAAACTGAGAATTTACAATAAGTAATAAATTATCAGTATTAACTTCATATTCTTTCAGATTCTCCTCATTCTATTGCTTATGAAGCAGGACCAGTCTCTCCATCTCCCTCCAAAAAACCTATAAATTGTTCTCTTTTCCTATTCATGCAATGTAATGTAATCCGCCTGCAGAATGACCAATTCATTGCTTCTATTATACATGAGACTACTCTCCAAGAATACAAACATAAAGTATAAGCATTCAACAGACATAATATACAATCAGGATGGAGGTTTTAAATTATTATATTGTGGAAGTATGTTAATGAAATAGGTAATGCATATGGCTTGCATATAAGTAATATTTTATAATGATACAACAAAATCGAATGTAATTGGAGGTTTCAGTTAACTATTTGTCCAGTTCTGCTAACTTCATCTACGATCTTCTTATTGAGCCTTCTACTTATATCCTATTGAGTTCACCTTTATGTAAAGCATTATTGACATCAATTACTTTTGAAACAATTAAGATTTCGACAATATTTCAGTTTAACACTAGTAATGAAAGAACGTTTTTTAGTGTATTGGAAAGGCTATTTTGGAAAAAGAAAGTAATTGAGTACATCAGCTATATTTTCATTGCAAACTTGACTGCTGACTCATTTGTATCTGTATGCTGCTCATTAGTATCTCTATTCTCCAATAAATAAAATAAATAAGGTCTTCATTTTACTTGGCGAGGTTAGGTCAACACTGAGCTCTCTTACACCTAAGCAATTTTTGTCTCATATAGATTGTATATCGTACAATATGAGGAAGTACAACACATACTTGAAACAATAATATGCACAACAATTGTTCGACACATCCATTGATGTTTGCTTAAATGATCATAACCAGAAAGTAATCTAACTTATTCTAAGTAATTCGATTTTGCTAATATCGAAGAACTGTGTTGCTATACACAACGCATTTTAAAGAAATCAATACCACCCTTTTTCATTTTCCCAGCAACATGAGATGATAAAGATATATTTTCCCAATATTAGTTCCCCCATTCTATCATGGCAAATATCTTTTGTCCATCCTTATAATCACAAATTCGTATATATCTACTTTTGAGGTTGAAAAACAAACATCAAAGGGGAAATAGAAGGACTTTCATAAATGACTACATCTCCACAAAGCCAACATTTTATATTACAACCACAATATCTTTTATTCACTTGTCCATATATAAGCCGTACAAAAATACAGCCCTGTGTCTGAAAAACGATCCACTATACTTGATTTGCAACACAACCCTCATGCTTTTTCAAGAAAAAAAAGTAGGGAAAGAGAGAAAAAAGGATGGAAGCAGAAAAAAAAACGCATCGTATTGGAAAGTATCAAACATTAATTTATAACCAAGTAAAGAATACCGTTCTGGTCTTCGTATTTCCAAGACTGCAGTGGTCATAAATAGCTAGGCTTTTCTATCCGAACAACAAGAAGAACATAGTGTTGGAAATAGTCTCTCGGGTGCCATATCTACCACGAGCTTATCCCATAAAAAAGGAGAGTGAAGTAATATAGCTGCCTTGTCTCTATGGGACGTTGTTTTGTGGTAAAAATACGATCACTTTTAGTCAATTTGTAAATAATTGACGTGGGTCCAGTGTTTGAAAGAAGATATTTTTTATTTGCAATCATGTAGTAAAAGTTGGAAAAAGGAGAATGTATATCTATGGGTATTGCATTATTAAAACCAGTTCGACTGAGAAGAATAAGGATGTAGTTTTATATATATGGCTTAGGTCAGATTAAACAGGGACTTACAATAAGGAAAATGTTTTAGAAAAAAAAAAAAAAAATTGGAGAGCATAATCATGGTGGTAGAAATGTATCGTGTTAAGGTTTATACTGAAGAAAAAAAAGCTGGAATGGTATATCTAAAATCTACATACCAGCATGACAGCGTAATTCACAGTGCTTAATGAACAAGTGAACATGTTACTAACGACTAAGTGACTACTTTATAGCTATTCCTTATGAACACCAAATAATTTTTATATTTTCTTACACTCACCAAGGAAATAGTCGCATAATCGTATTTAATGTTCAGTGAGAAATTACAAAACCTATTATAGCTATCAAATATATTCAAATCCGATATTTTATTCTATTTATTAAAGTAAAATAGCAGGAATTTTATTGAGAATAACTTTAAAATTTCTAAAAGACACAGTGATTATTACAACACAGAATCTTTATGTTACTCTCATATAGTAACATCAACATCCATGACAATTCAATGAATAGTGCTCTTTGTTGAATATTCAAAAAGCCAAACATAAAAGCAAACAAATCAAAAACATTTACAAATGCAATATTGGAATGAAACGTTTCATAGCAATACTGCTATTTTAAATGGATTATTGGAACAGTAATTTAATTTTTCACTAATAGTCAAACAACATGCTCGTCATCCTACCTTGCATAATGTTATTGTACATACGTTTTACAAGATTATGAAGGACAAACATCATGATTCCATTACTTTTATGCTTTGAGTTGCATTAATTTTTATCAAATACGAAAATGTGCAGCGTACTGTAAACCACAATCAGTCCCATTATTTATCCATTAAATAGATAAATGTTTTATCAGCCAGTGCAAAGAAGAATTAAAATATGAATGATCTGTTTTAACATTACAATATTACATTATTACTTGATACTGGTATTGGATATCAAACAAATTATTAAATGTATAAATAACAATAATGTGAGTTGGAGTATAATATTTTGAGATTTGAATGGTGGAGTAGAACATAAATTTTCCAAATATTTATATTCGAGGAAGGATTGCTGAGGGAAAAAATATATTTTATATATAGTAGGAGGAGCGTTCACCGTTCAGGTGAAAACTGCAATTTTATATCTCCACAGAATCGAAGCAATATTTTGGCAAACCAACATAGATCATTTATCATTCTCATCTTCATCACAGGTTTTATCTCATTAACATGCGGAAAAAGAGGTCGATTTGACATTAAGGTGTCGAAACTTTCGATTCCAAGCTTGAAAGTACACCTGATGCATTTTGAAGATCATTATTATATTAAAACCGCTTGTTCCTCAATGATTTCTCGATATGATTGACGCCTTATTGCACTTAAGATGGGACAGTAGGGAGGTTGTGAAGCAACATCCGGACAAAGAATTTTCCGATTTTCACAAGGAATTCATGGACGTTGTGTGACGACGTTGACTACGTATCGACAGCAGATCACGATATTTTCCGTTGATAGGGCAGAAAATAAGATCCATTGCAGTATATTAATAACAAATAAAGTCTCCCTTGTTTTTGCAATGAAAAATCACATTTTTAATTTCCCCATTGATTCGTATGAGAGAGATATCGTACATAGAAGTATAAAATATTTCTTGTTCATAGTTGTGTTGATATAAATTAAATCATCTTTAAAAAACATCTGTCAATGGTAAACTTTTGTCTTTCGAACAACATGTTGCTATACGCTATTATAAATTTTAAGAAGCCAATTGTAGATTTCAGGTAATGAAGAAAACTGAACAAGAAAGCAAGGTACACTCGATGGCAAGTTGTTCATCAACAACACTGTCCATTGAGTGTGCCTTGCAAGAAAGTGCTATTCATCTTCCATCGTCATACATGAACAACACTGTTACTATGACAATCTTCTATTTCGGCAGAGATATCAAAAAGATTATAACTATAGAAATGTAAATCCAGCACATTGGATTTGTAAGTAGGAGTAGATCGTAGTCATTGTAAGAAATTTCGGTTTTCACCTGAACTGTCCACGTATGATTACATTAAATATTCGATCCCATAATAAAATTTGCATGAAGCTGTTGTAATACTAATTTTATTTTCAATTTAATCTACTGTTTTCATTCATAAACTTTCCCCTGATTCAGTCAGAATCTTAAGGAAAACGTATAAGAAGTGAACGCACAGCAGTGATTATGAATTATCGGTCAGTTACCCACTGATTAAGCTTTGAGTATAGCATTATATACTTTAACTGAGTTATGAATATTGATGAAGAATTAGCCTTAAAATAACTTAAAGCCATAAATTTTGTTCAATGTAAAAGTGACAAAAGACTATGTAGTTGCGTTTTAACAGCAATATATTCCATATCGGTCTATATTTATATAAAGGAATTGCATATCAATATTGTACTCCATTCTCTAGTTTGATATTGTATATAACTAATTTAATAAACAACATCCTGTACATACTACACGTAACACATTTTAAGTCTGCCATCTGGTGCTAACAAGTGTAACCTTACACTCAAAACAATAATACAACGTTCCCCGTTGTTTCTAATTATGAATGTCAACTTTACTCTTTCATTACATGTCATGGATGATAAAATTTTGCTTACGAGACAACTTGGAAGACAACTCAACATATCAAGTTCACAAAGAATGAAATTCCAAGGATTACTTTTTACTCTGAGGTGATTTTATGTCTGAACTAACAGAGCACCTGTATTATATTTCTGGAAGTATATTATAACACTCATGTTAAAATAAAGTAGTGGTGCTGGAGAGCGATTCAATCAGCTCGAGCTCGGCTCGTTTAGAATTAGAAATGGTTAAACTCGAGCTATGCTCGTCAAAACGAGCGAGCATTGAGCTCGTCAAGTGCTCGTCTCTGGTAACACTGCAGAATGAAAATACGCTTTAATGGTATTTTATGAAAAAAAAAAAAAAAAAAAAAATTATGAAAAAGTAATGTTATACTTGAGAGTATATACTTTTACATTTTTTGTCATTGATATATTATTGTCATTGATATAGAATAAAATGAAATTTATAATTTTCTGAAATAATTAACGAGCTAGCTCAGGCTCAGCAGGCAAAGCTTGAGCTCGGGCTTGTATAATTCAGGAGCTTTTAGCTCGACTAAGGGCTCGCTCGCCCGCATCACTAAAATATAGTAACAAATAATATGACGAGATACAAAAAGCCACTGTTTGTGTTTATTATGAGAACTTGTTATAATACGGAATCATAATAACATCAAACATTACAGAACGATATTTGATTTTTGAGTAGTTGTAAAAGGTAACCACACAACACTGGATAGGGGGGTCACACAGATCACCATATGTTTCATGCTTTCAAATTACATATTTCAAATTATTCAAATATGTAATTTATAATAATATAATTTTTGATTGAATAACATTGCAGTATTTCACAAATTACCGAGAACTTTGGTTCTATATGAAAACATTAGGAGGATCAAAGGATATATCATCTAGTTCAGCAGAAACTTTTTCAAACTGCTGGATGTCAGAAGAATCGTGAATGTGTGTAAAATATAAATTTAAACAAAACTCAGAGTATAATGCAAACAGATAAGGCCAACCTCAACATTTTAGATTTTAAACGGACAAATTTCAAAGTATGTAATATCTGAAAGAAAAATTTCAGATTTTTAAAGATTTCGAACATTCTAGCTGAAAATTGGTCAATTTTAAAAATGCAGATATTTTTTATAAAATATATGCTTCCACTTTATGAATCTATGAAGGGAACAATGATTCCTTCTTCTTAATCTCCTTTTGGGTGACAAAGCAGTTGTTGTTTATTCAAAAGGAGACAATCAGATATAAAGAGTATAATTTCAATGTTAGATACGTTCTGTATATGTCCTGTAGGCCTAGATGTAAATGTGAATTCCAAAAACATTACATTTTTATGTGGATAATAAGAAATAATTGCGAATTACTCAATTACTGAGAAAATGACAACAATTTTCGATGCATGCTGATGGGAAAATTTTATTAAAATATTGGAAATAAGGGGGACTCTATACACTAAAGATACCCCTAACGTAGTCTTATACATTGGTGCTCTCTTTCTTCGAAACTTTTCTTCATATTTATGAGAGAAAGAGATGCTGTATCTTGCAAAACCTGTGGATATGTCCATCACATCTATCGACTCCTCCTCTCCCCTTGCGAATGCGTGGGATACAATAGGTTACATGGACAATAGAAGCCACGCCTATCCATTCTCATACACCTGTTGTTCTCTCATGCACCAATGAGAAAAAGGGAAGATCAGATACCTGGATGATAAAATGAGAGATGATGATGCATATGGACATCATGAAGATGATGATGTATACGCTCAAGATGTCATAATCATCATCGGAAGTAAATCTTAACAGATATGGTAAGTATTACAAAGACACTTTATGAAGTATCTAGAATCCCTTACAAACGACGAAATAGTGAAATCCTATTTCAAAGAGTGCTTTTCACGTAGATGTGAATGTATTATTTTTTGTTTATCATGCTTTTGTAGATGTGTTAATAGTTAACTCTATATGACATCAAAAAATAACCATAGTTCATAATTATGTTGTGAAGTATATGGAATTAGTTTGTATATTATATATTTTAAAATTGCAGTGACCCTTATTTCCTAGACTGATAAAATGGGAATGCTATTCAGCTATTGGTATCATAACATTACAGTAAATCCAAAGAGCACGTCGAAAGAGCAATCATATTAAAAATGTCATAAGAAATCATAACAAATATAATTAACCCAGACGTTCTTCTCTCACATTTCTCGTGTAAAACCACCAAATTATACACTCCACCATTTATATTTATGTTAATCTCATTCATCAAATAAACATTTCGTCAAGATAAACATTCTTCTGAACAAACTAAAATGCTTCCTAATAATTCCTTTCTTTCTTCTTCCCATCCTTTTCCTCAGTAATTCTACACTAACTCATAATAAGTTATACAAACGATATTAACAAGCTTCCCAAAACCAAAAGCAATGTTTCACTTTGCTTCTTATTGTCCTTACAAGTAGAATTCGTAATAAACGGGAGGTAAAAAGGGGTGTAGAAAAAGCGAAGCTGAACATCTAATTAGATAGAAGAATGACTGAAGTTAAATTCTCTTCAAAAACAGAAGAAGCAAACTGTACAGGTTTCTATTGATTCTATCAGTCAAAGCGATGGAAAATTCATTCCTCTTTAAAAGATTGACTAATGCCTTGTCAAAGTTTTGTATCAAAGTTTTACAGATTTCCGTCTCTCGTTTTCTTTTGAAGTTTTGGGTCTGCTGCAAGAAGAAATGTTGAGTTTTTCTTCGTTTTGGATGAAGTTGTTCACAATTGAATTGTTTTTGAATGTGTCAAGTGGCTCCCTCAATGACGAGGTGGGGGAAGGGTGGAAATGAGAAATACACCCAAGGGGGTACAAAGAGGGCTTTGTGGAACGAGAAACACTTTAAGAATTTTATTTTTACGTTTCAATGAAAGAAATGCCAAATCGTTTGTTTTAAATGGAAGTTTAATGGCTGTATACGCGAGAGATAGGAGCAGACAAATTGCTGGGGGAGCACATTTTTTCATAAATCAGTGTTAATACAAATTAAGAGACATAATGTTTATAGTCCTCGTTCTCGATACTTCTTAATGAGTATTACCATAAGTTATTATTAACACAAAAATCTACGTTGCACCATCGAAAATTCGAACTGCTCTTCAACAGCACATAGAATACAAAGATGCTTGACACGCAGTGGGAGATACTCAGAATTGACTAGTATTGAGGACTCATGGTAGAAACAATTTAGAGAATGTCAGAATATACTATAGGGCCCAATAGTAGCAGATATCATGGAAGCGACAGCGTTAAAAAATTATAAAAGGGAATGTTTAATAAAAATGAGTAATAATATTAGAAGAATTATCAGATTTTGGAGTTTCTCTTTTCTCCTGGGGGTGATTGCTAACTTTTTCCCGTTGGATCCAGTATTATTTTTAAATATTATGATCTTTAAATGTTCGTATACTAAGTAAGAGTGCAGATTATTTAATTATTCTAATAGTTTTTTAAGTTAAATATTCTCTCGCATTCCTCCCAGATTCCTATATGTAACTCGATCGTAACATAATTATACGGTACACTTTTTGTTCTATCTTCTTGCATCTTATACACATTTACTGCTGTTTAATTATTAATCCGTCACATCCATACACCTTTCATAGGATGGTACGGGAAAAGAACATGCCCTTTTTGAACACCTTCTTAATTTCTGAGTTTGACAGCAAATTATAAACTTAGCACAAAGCTTCTGTTCCTTATGTAAACTTCTTACACTATTGTGAAAAGAAAGCAATGTGAAAAATGCCTCTTCTGAAAAGAAGTTTCGTAACTTTCTCATCTACATCATCGTTTTAAAGAAAGGGCAAAGAAATTGACTTTCCCTTTAAAATGTCACACAGTGTAGATGAGGCAATTTAGAAGGTACGGCAACCGGCATCACAAATATTCTTTATGCAAAAGTAACTGTCTCGCTTGCATGCTGTATATCAATGGGAAAAGTTTTGTAAGAAATTTGAAAATAAATAAATATATTTCTGAAACAATGGGAAAATGACATTTCGTTTTAGAAGTACTGAATATTTTGTGATAGAAAGTAACTCAAATATTGCGGCAAAGTGATCCATAGTAATATTTAGTAAAAAAAAAAATGAGTACTATATATATCATCCAAATAAATAAATAAATAAATAAAAATATCTCGTGGGGCTTTACATTAAAACGGTCATATTAAACTGTTTGTTGATACAATTTTGTTCTTTTTCGTTGTGCTTCATTTGTAGGTCATCAAGCCTGCACTTGACAGATCAGAAACAAAAATTTGTGAAGAATTCACGTTTCCTGTTGAAAAAGACATGTAATGATATTGGCGCGGAATCAAATGAGAAAAGGAAATGGGTCCAAACACAGCCTTCTGTCTTCTTATAATGCAACGGTGGCCGGAAAGAAGGCATTTTTTCTTTTTCCAAGCAATACAGAATGAAAGGTTTGTTCATTTTTCTGCCCTCTTGTTCGAATTTTTTCATGAGCGACTAGAACACCATGACACGGCAGGATTTCCTACTAAAATAAATTCTCCTCATAAGTTGGCAAGTAAAAGCATGGTGTGTTTATGGGAGAATTTTTCAATTCTGGCAGCCGGAACAATATGCTTAATGACGGATTAATCAGCTCTCAACTATAGGGTTGCCACCTTTTTAAATACCACTGTAATTAGGTTACTGTGATAATTTAAAATAAACTAAGGGAATTTTCATGGAAGTTTTCAAATGGATTAATTTCTGAACTTTTAGTATTTGAGAACGTGAGATGCCGAATTTTCAATTGAAATTCTCCTATAAATTTAACAGTAAAGTAAATCAGAACTTTCTTTCACCTTTTTAACAACTCAGTAACAAAATTTGAGCATAGTAGTTTTTAGATTTAGTAAAAAAAAAAAGTAGATCTAATGAAAAAATGAAAAAGCATTTATCGAACGTTCTGATTTCCTTGTTATTCGTTTGATTTACTTGATGATACAATGACTAGATGTATAGAGGCTTTTTCTAATCAAATTAATAGCAGCTGGAAAATTTAACAGTTCAAATTTTCCTTACGGTTTAAGTAAAAAAAATCAGTTTCAAAATTACTTCCATGTAATTTTACATTAATAATTTTACCGATTTCTAATCGATTTTCTTTATTATACAAGAACATTATGCACATCTACTTAATTAGGATAAAAACAATAAGTAATATGTAACTTATTCTTTATCTTGATGGCTCTTATCAACAGCAATACAGTAATTACAGTTGCCTTATTTGAAGCAATAATTTATTATATTCTTAAAATATAAATACTAACTCAATACAAGTATAATCGGACGTTACATTATAAAAAGCAAGTGTCTGTCAGATTTGTGTCCTTTTATTTATTGAAAAAGACAGCAGCTAGTGCACGATGTTTGGCTGCTGAAAATTTGTAGTTACAGTTTTAAAAAGATAAAATTTCATACAAGAATTTCAAGTTCTTCTTCTTATAAATCACTTGAAAATATTTATCAAAATTCTAAATAATTTATAAAAACTCACTTCAAGCAATGAGTACACACACTACTGGCGAATTTTTTCAAAAACTAATATGGTTCGTTCGTTCAATAACGTCAAATATAGCCGTGCTTGAAAACTAGTATTCTCATATTGAACTATAATCTCGATTTTTGTGTGGCATGCTTTATTTATCATCATTATTGTGACAATTTACGATTTTTTTCCCATCATTTATAATTATTATCTTTAAAATTGCGCAAGGAGCATTCACTACTCTACTCTAAAAAAAAGTTACCACATGCTGTAGTCTGATGAAGCCTTACAAATTATTCAATGATTCAAAACACTATAAAACTGTTGACGATATCAAATAGTACAATTCAGAAGAGGCTGTGTGAAACAAGTAATTGAGTAATTCTCATTGTGTGAGTTATCAATGAAACGCTCTATATTAATACTTTACGATTTGTGGTCCGAGCGATAATAACAATGAGCAATATATGATGGATTCTATATCAACTGTTTCCCAGACAATTAGAGAAACAATTATTACAAAAAGTGCTTCGATGATATTATTTCTTGCTATTATATATTTCATGCTATTATTTCAGAATTCTAAATCTTACTTTTAATATATTATGTGAATAACAGTTATATAGCACCAATTGATTATTATTATTGTAAATGAGCCATGAAAATATTTTAAAATAAACTTGATACACAATATTTGAAGTTGTGACAATATTAAATTTTTTAAATGTCAGTGACAGCCGTATCTCACCTTTTGTTTGGCAGCATGCTGAAGTACAAGGAAATAAATGAAAATATTACATTCAAAGTATCACAGAAGGTCAGAAGGACTGGGCCAGATACAGTGTATATATCTTGACACATGGAGAACTTGATTTAGTGTCTCAGATGAAACCGTGTTCCTCAGACGACACAGAGTGATTCAAATGATCGGGTGGGTATAGTCTGGGTCAGACAAGGGCACGTGGATCATGGAAACTGAGAGTGGCCCACGACCCTGTGATCCATCCTTTAACCCAGATTACATTATATTAGAGAAGCATTTTATTATCGAACAGTTGAATTGTTTAGAGTGCCCTTATTAAGTTGCTACTACACACAATTGCCTTTCTTGGATCATAGCATCGTAGATATAGGTACCGGCAGCGATTGAGAGGTACCGTTCTAATAAATACCGTTGAATGACTTACAACCTGTTGAAGAATGTTGACTCCGAGAATAATTTAACATTTTTCATTCATTATTCATATTCAAAAAGACTCTGAACTCGGGCAGTAATACAGAATTATTCCGTAAATTTTCAAATTTAATGTATAAACATACTCATTTTCAAACGTTTTACAAAATACGGAAGTTAAAGGCAAGAAACCAGAAAACATACAAAATTACGTTAGGATTTAAAAAAAAATTGAATCAGAAAGCAGCTTCTCCCAGGTTCTATAGGTACTGCTTTATATTTTTAATATAACTTTTAATGCTTTCTGTTTATTTATTTATATTTGCCATTAACTTTTATATTTTTTAAAACGTTTGAGAATGAGTTTACAATAAACTTGAAATTTTACGGAATAATTATGTATTGCAGTCTAAGTTCAGAGCATTCTTGAATATGATTTATCAACAATATCAATCTATAGGGGCTTCCACGATTTATTCCATTCATTAATATTATTATTGTCATGACTAGGACGACTTCATGGACGAAAGAATTAAAATATATAATTACAAAATAACAGACAATATATTAGCGTAGAAAACTTAAAAAAAATCTCTTACCGTCTTTACCAAGTTACACCTTCAACCACCAAGACCACGTGACTCTTTCTGTCGTCTACTAGTAAACCACGTGACTTTTCACCACAGAACTACCACAAAAAATACTTGTTCACACTGTTAGCTGAGGAATAATGTTCCTTGCATCCAGTATAAATCCTCCCTCACTCTTCCATCTCCCTGCCTTCTCCCCCTTCACTCAGTGACGTCATTATAACAGAAACAGATTTATTTATATGATTCTTCTGGATCAACGCTTGTGTCATCGACGAACAAATGACAGAGGCAGATTCGGTTATTCCAAAATTGCAGAGATTAGAGTTGTGATTAGGGCAATAATTTTTACATTTCTGATTGTGGTGTGGAATGGTAATAAGAAATGTCAACAAATCTGACACCAGAAGAGATTTCACGAAAGAAAAATACTATAATACCGTCTCACTTTAATTTTTCTTATGTAATTTGAATGTACAGGTATTATTCTTTATATAATTTATTTAGAAACTTTTGCACTATAAAAAAATTCAGCTTACTTATTTACTATTGCCATATAGAAGTCATTCGGAATTAAATAAATACGATCATTATGATGAGATTTAGTACCAGGCGGTATTACATTTATATCACAATATTAAAAAACTTTTAATAACTTCTTCGCAATTAAATAAATGTGTAGTTCATTAGATCCAGTTATTTATCAGTTAAATCAGAAAATTTGTTTATACTGATGTAATAACAGTAGTAGTAACAGAGCAGAAATCATCGAAAACTTAAACATCTAATATAAACATATATAATAACATTGTGTAAATTAGACGATTTTATAAAATTGAAGAATGTAATGTGTAGTCGCCTTTCATAGTTTACAGTAAGTTATAATAAAATTATCAGCTCACTCTGACGTGATTTGCATTGTTAAGGAATTTTTGTTTTGTTTTAAGAAAGTATTAAAATATGTTAATTCCTATGTGACCAATATGATTGGCTGATGGTTATTATATAGGACAAGCAGTGATTAGCGTTTATTAACGTAAGCGTTTGAAAAAAGATAACCATTTACGCAAGCAAATAGAATCTGTTACATATCTGAAATTATTGGATTGTCATTTTTAGAATAAGTAGTACAAATATTTCCTTAGATAAAGTTCCTTATTGTTTCAATTACGTGATAAAAACAGAGACCGAATGTGTAATAGGTATAATCAAATAAATTTTCAATTTGATAAATCATTTGCAGGGTAACTCAGATAACATCAATATTATAGCATACACAGATTGGTTGTTCACTATTATTTGTTCGTTATTATACAGATGAGTATTGAAACAATGTTTTTGATCTTTTACATATTAAGACACTGCTACAATACTCTATACCGAATAAATTTGTAAATAAGAAATCATTGTAAAGAATGAAAGAATAATTGAAAACAAAAATAAATGCGCCCTTTAATCTGAAGGTATCCAACTTAATATCAAAAAGTTTTCCGTTTTGATTCTGAATATATTTTACAACACGCTGTTCTATTTTGCTGAAACAGAATTTTTCGGAAAATTAGCCTAATACATCTCATTCATCTGTATATATTACACAGGGTGGCCCCAAAAAAGTGTCACCAATTTTGAAAATGCAATTTCTCAAAAACTGTGGCAGATATCTAATTAAAACAAAAAACATTTGAAAGTTCATGCAATTCTATTTCCAGTGGTATATAGTTTTATAATAATACATGCCGAATTACTACCAATATAGCACTCGGTACAAAATCTACCCTAAACGAAAGTTGTCAAAGGAGGTAAATTGACTTCTCAGTAAAGAAATAAAAATTTCTCAAAACCTGTGACAGCTATATTCATTAAATAAAGAGAAATTAAAAGTTCATGCCATTCTGTTTCTAGCCACGTATAGTTTTATAATAATAATAATTACAAGATTACCATCGTAAACGGCTTTCCAAAATAACTTACGAAAGTTGTCAATTTATCGTTCTTGCCAGCTTTGGTTGATTCGTTTTTTGGAAAACCGTGTACGGTTGTAACCCGGTAAATATTGTTATAAAACTATATATATTTCTTGAAACAGAATTGCATGAACTTTGAATTGATTTTTATTTTATGAATAAAGCTGCCACAGTTTTTGAGAAATTACTATTTCTCTAAGGATAATACAAATCAATTTACCTCTTTTGACAACTTTCGTTCAGGGTAGATTTTTTACCGAGAGCTATAGTGACAGTAATCCGGCATGTATTATTATAAAGCTATACACCACTGGAAAGGGAATTTCATGAACTTTTAAGTGTTTTTTTTTTTTTTTTTTTTTTTTTTTTCAATTAGACATCTGCCACAGGTTTTGAGAAATTGCATTTTCAAAAACAGTTTTTTGAACCACCCTGCATATAAAAAATGAAAATCAATTTAAACTGAATAGCGATTTTCAAAATATGTTATTTGCATCTTTCACTATTCCTACAGAGCTACACTATTATCATTATTTTGCAACGAACTCCGTCTTCAAAGAAAGCTTGGTGATTAGGAAATCTGCAATCATTAAATCTATTTTCTGCTTCATTCACCAATGCGAAACAATAAGCTTAATTATTGTAAAAGCTCAAAACACAAACAAGGAGAAACTCAGCATCCATATACCGTTTGAATAGCTCACAAAAGCACAATCTTATTTCAGAGTCCTCTGTGATCTTTCCGCAATAGAAAGCAATAAATAAAAAGCAACAAACAAGAGACTGGATTAGAGAAAGGAAAGAATAAAAGAGGGAAAAGGAAAGAGAGAATAAAATGATGGGGAACGGGAGGGGGAGCTATTATTAACAGCTTCTAATAAACATATTGTGAAGGGCAAGAATTATCAAAGAAAATGATGTGATTATAACATCAGTTGGTTTTATTTTGTATAAGATACCATTGATGTATACAATATCACAATATTATCAATTTAATTTTAATATTAATTTGGTGTGAAAAATGAGCTGAAATATGACTGTTCTTTACAGTGTAAAAAGGCTACAACTTTTTTGTATATAATAATTATACTATTTCAATCGATCAGTATAACAGTTTATCCCTTTAAACATATCCGAGGGGCGAACCACTGTTCAAAAATTTGTACATTGGTGTTCAGTGTTCAGATGGTGTGGTGTTCATCGACGTTCAGTGGTGTTCATCGATGTTCAATAATGTTCAAGACATGTGTACACCGCGATGTTCACGAGTGGTTCGCCCCTCGAACACATATAGTTTCTACAGGAGAGAAAAGTAAGCAATAATACCAGGATAAATAATTTTCTTTCAAATATCATTTATAGTGATAAATTTTCAGGAAATATAAATATCTTGTATTGTTGAAAAAAAAAATTCATCACTTTAACGTAATACGTAATTACATATATTGGAAGATCCAAATAAGTCAGTTCACGTACAAATGAAGTGAAATATTACCAATATAACAGAGTTGCCAACGATGAGGTATTGTAATTGAGTTGGAGAATAAAAAAGATGATGGTTTTCATTCACCATTCGAGAGTGTGGATACATGTAAACATAGTGCCATAATGTCACTAATATCAATGTCTGGAAATAATTATTACTTCAGTTTCTGTCTATTAATATACGATAAACAAGCTATTTCGATTTGATCATGTTAATAATTATTATAGTTCATGGCTAGACTGTATTCCGCTGTAGTCCGATTGTACTCCGATGTTTAATATATTAGAAGATTATAATAATATTGTTTTTTTAACTCCAAATCACATTCAGCCTATACATGATGACAAAAAGTCTCTTCTCGAAATAAGTATTATAGGTATAGAGACTGCCACAGAATACTGGAATATATAACTTCAAGAAGAAAATGCGATTCTTTGCTTCTCCTTGGCATGGGGACAATACATTTAAAGAGTTTCATTCAATGCGTTACAATCGAAAGAACTTGACAGGGGTAAAACAAATGATTATTTGCTGTTCAACAATGAAACAAATTACCGACAGTCACTTAAAAATAAGAATGAGAAAAGTAACGATTTTGGAGAAGTCTTTGAGTTTTAGTTCTTAAAAAAATTACCCTAAGTCAAATTTTCAATTTATTCACAAAACACCCCCCCCCCCCCC
>JAQIWE010000579.1:0-21001 GCA_034698565.1 Campodea plusiochaeta | reverse complement strand
AATCGATTTGGGTTCGTAATATTTTGGAAACACTATACTCACTGTGTGTACTAGCGGAAGCAATTTTGCAGTAGTAAGGGTGGTAAGTTGTAAATGACAGATCCAATGAACTGAGAGGTATGATCCGCTCCAGCAAAAGGAACAAGACGAAAGTGCAAATTAGGGAAAATTGTGTGAATATAACAAATTTAAAAAATGTTTTTTAACTTTGGCATGTTTTGTTATTATTTTTATATTTTTTTCCTATTACAAATCCTCTATTGTTAATGATAGAGTTATTTACTTGATAAATTAATACTCCTTATAGATTCACAAGAAACTTTTAATTTACTAGAAGCTTGCAAAGGAATATTAAATATTATTATTGCAGTTAGAAATGAAACAGTTAACATTATCTAGTCCTACTTTGTATTATAAAAGAATTAAGAAAGATAAATATTTTCAGCTCAAGTGGGACTAGAACCCCCGGACCTTGCTTTATCCATTGATTACTTCTATTTGATGAGTAGCTTTTGTAGTATAGTAAAAGTTTTGAATTTCATGCCCTACCAAACTGCAATTTTGATTAGAAGTTAGATCATTTCGAAGTTTTTTTTTTGCATAATTACACTGATACCAAAACCATAAACTTTATTTTACCTCATCCCCATTGGAATTCAAAGGTAAGTTAGAGTAAAATGACGTCAATTGTTTTAAAATTGACGAGAATGAGTCTCTATTTTATTTCCACTAAATGTGAAATAGCCTTTTTTTTATTAACAGGTGTATATATATATATTTATAAATCATATTTCACAGGAGTAGAATCACCCACAAAGCACTATAGAAAATATATAAGTGAAGAACAACTCAACTTTACAGTAATGTCTCTCAACAAAACGGGACACAGCTACACTTAGGAAACAAATAGTGAGAGCAGCGTAATATTATGTTAAACCAGTATAATGGAAATTACTTTGAAAAACATATTTCGCGAATGACAACAAAACCAAGCAAAGAAAACGGTTTTAAATTCTTTAAATTTTCTTCTTCTATAGTTATTACAAAACTATATTTTCTTAGAAAAATACCATATCCATCTGGTACTTGAGAAACGAACTTTCAAATAGCAAAATAAAATCCTGCACACGCAACTCGTGCAAATCCCCATCTAGGAAATATTGTGTTTTGAATGCAAGTGACCGTGAATTTCACCCTAATATTCTCCCCTTTATTGTGAAGATTGTGAAAATTTCTATTTCCTTTCCTCTTTCCACTCCCGCCTTCTATTTGGAATAAAGTCTCCGTTCCTTTTTTCCTTCATGAGATGGATTGATGAAGTAAATGCTATCAAGCGAAGCATTCATTATGTTTACGGGGTATTATGTAGCTTCCCCTTGCCTTAGCCCTATCGATGCTTTACTGAGGATTGGCTGAGTTTCATTGTAAATGCCCCTGAATGTCTTGGGGTAGACTTCCTTTCATACATTCCCTTGTTGCCATATGAGAAAGTTTGGAAAATTGAGTCAGTTTTGGAAGAGGATTTTTTTTAATAAGTCTCCTTATAAAAATCTGGTGCTATTTGACAATACTGTAATTTTTTTAATATTTAAAATGGATTTAAGTATAGTAAAGAAAGACTAATTATCAGTCCTCATTTAACCTTCTAATTGGTCTAAATTTGATTTTGTTACCATTTTTTATTTGCCCAGGCATAATTATACTCACATCAGTCTTCAATTTTGAATTCATGACGAAAGAAAAAAGCATTTTAGAATTAGATATGAAATTTATATTAATTTACTTAGTTATTCACCAGAAGCGTTAGATAGTATCTATATAATTAAGAGTTGTCTCTCCTAGTTCTGAACATTGCATAATACTTGTACCAGCCATGATATATAACACCACACAGTTCAGTATGATGGTTCAACATTCCAGTGACATTTGATTTTCATGAAACGAAGAGGTTTAAAGTTTTTGTTTTTTAAGATGAGTAGTTTCATAATGACTTTTTTATTATTAGAAAGCTTTATACTTCCTCTTTTCGAATATTCTTATGTGTGAATAATGCAGAAGGTGCAAAATTGGATATATTCTTTGATTTCAAAAGCTTCATCCATCAATATTTACAAAATTTAAATAAATAAATAATAGCTTAATCATTAAGTGATTTATATTTCAATAATACACAAAAGATTTTCTAAGCAACTAATCGAAAATTTCTATTAACTTTCGGGGATTTTGTGACCTCTTGCAGTTTTCACACTACCACAAAAGGAAACTGTTTACGTACATTTCGGATAAGTAAATGATATCAATTTACGTGCATTTGCAGATTTGCACTCATGAAGTCCTGAACAAAAAATAAACAGGCCATTAACGAAATTAGAAATATAACGTTATTTACTGATATATGAACATCTAAACTGCAAGTAAATATATAATGAAATAAGTCCACATGTATATAAGTTGCAACACTGTATACTGATCCACAATCTTTTTTAAAGTTTTCCTGACCAGTGAAGATATACTAAAAAAAACTTCCATTTGAAATGGTATGGCATATACGCTAACGCCTTCATTCACGAAAAAAAAAAAAAAAACAGCCCCCTAAAGTGACAGTCATACAATGATATCAGTGAAAACTGGGAGGGATAATTTCGCACAAAGAATAGTTGAGAAAAAACCTAGAGGGGTGGCTGCGAAATGGGAGGGGGACTG
The DNA here is from genome assembly GCA_034698565.1 of Campodea plusiochaeta. Taxonomy (NCBI): domain Eukaryota; kingdom Metazoa; phylum Arthropoda; class Diplura; order Rhabdura; family Campodeidae; genus Campodea; species Campodea plusiochaeta. The sequence continues at coordinate 18,298 of JAQIWE010000579.1, read as the reverse complement.
AGATATTTTAGTCCAAATAACACCGGAGAATTTTCTGTACAGTACTCTGTGCTGCTGAGGAATATATCATCCTGACGCAAAGAAAAAAGACCGTTGATGGCTCAAAGTAAACAATAGTGTTGAAAAGGTCTCTTTTCACTTGTTATTTCATGTTTGATATTGTATAGACACATATACACACCGGTTCGTTCTATGCCGGTGATGAAAGTATGAGATAATATAAGAGGGAAAAATGAAAAGAAAAGGCAGCAGAGAAAAGTGTAACTGGTCATTTTATCTATGGAAGATGTTCAGTTTAAGAAGATGAGAGTTATAATGGGAAAAGAGATTAATGGTTTTTATTTTTTAGGAGTTTTATAAGATTACGACTTGTGATAGGAATTAAAAATGTTATTTACTGTAAATATAGTAAGGAATATTGCTTGTATGATGTGTCGATGTTTATTACCCCGCCACTTTTATATGATGGGTAAAGTTTTACTTAATAAATATTTATTTCTGCAAAATGTAGGTTAATGTTATCACTGTTTCTCAATTTAATCATACCTATCTCGATATAATTCAGAGCAAAAGTTATAAAATTAATCCCTTTTGCAGGAAGATCTCCATACAACGAAAAGTTCTGTTTTCTGAGATGAATATTCCTAATTTTATTTCATGTGGAGTTTGGAAGAAATATTTTCACAGGCTTACATAACCGCAGAGTTCTCCACGTTACATTATTGAATGTCACCTGAAATCCTGAATCTTTCACCCCATGGGTTTCTTTTATAAAACAGTGTTTTGAAACCTCGATGCGAATTTTCCTAAATTGAATTTTTTTATCATCTGTTCTAAAAGAAACGAAAACTCATTAACTCTGTTATTAAAACAAATTACTCAACAATAAGACAATAACTATTGATCTATTTAAAATGTTTTGTTTTACTTCAGCCAGATACACCCAACATTGATGAACTCAAAATAAAACTGTCATGTAGATTTCGATTACAAATGAAATATTAACATAATTATCTTATCCTTCATCTCAAATACTATTACTAACTTTAATACCTGCTGAGAAACTTAATTGCAATTGTATTTAATTTTATTTTACATCGCTATACTTTGTTTCAAAATGGCATTTTCTGGAGCACTATTACAATATAAAGGTAAATGAAAATCATCACGTATGAAACTGGTTGCATGGTTAATATGTGTACATGTCATGTTGACATTGTTGATTGTTTGTATACGTTCCGGTAATGCTAATGACAGATTAAAATTGTCAACATTTATCTATGTGTATAGATAGGCATCAGAGATGTATAATTTTTCCGGTTTTCTTTCCGGTGGATTTACATAATAAAATGATAGTTTCTAACAACTTACAAGTACATGTATAATACGTTTAAAATTATACAAACTTGTTCTTAAAACAATTTCTTTCGATTATCTTGTCTTTTTCTTTCTAATTTTGTCTATTATTACTTATTTCACACCGAATGCCAGCTTCTAAAGGAAGTGAACTTAAAGAATTAAGACCTAATGGATGAGAAAATACTCATACTCGTATATTCCGAGTCAATATTACGTTCATTTAAAGATAACTGATATATTTTAACTGTTGTAATATTAGAATACTATTGATTGAAACAATAATAAGACCATCAGTCTCTCATTTAAGAAGGTGATTTAAGGATCTTTCTATACAGCATCACTTTTAACAAAGACTTTGCTTGTCTGACTCGTACACATTCTGCAATTTACTTTATTTTTATGTTTTCTGTAGGAACCTTTCTGCGTTTAAATTATAAATGTAAACGTTATATAGTACACCACAAAATAGCGACTAATTAAATAAAACTGTTGATGAAAAGCAAAACGATCTCATTGAGTGCTACAGTGATTAAATAAAGCAATTTGAATTTTACCCTAAAAATATAGCAATACATTTTCCCACAGTATTTTCAGATATATTCCTTACTGAAAGCTCTCATCTGAAACGAGTCAATAAGTAAATTAACTCGATCTCTTGGCCCCTCCGATTCACACAAAGTAGCATTTATGTAATACATTAAATAACACAATAGAACTTTTGAGACAAATCCATTCAACAAGTCTGTACTGATTTCCTATATAGGGAAACTAAACAATCGTTTCCCTTATTGAACAGATTTTACCTATACATGTCAAAACCATACATCCCTTCTGTTGCAGCAATAGGGACTATACTGAGCGCCAGAGAGAGACCGACGGCATAAAAGAAAAATTAAAGTTAAACCCACAATCATGTACACAACATATGACTATCACAGCTGTCTGATTAGAATGGAAATTTTATTGCTTTTATCACATCCTTAATCTCTTCTTGTCATTGTGTTGACTACAGTAGTATTGTAGAAGATAGAAAGGGTGTACACACAAATCCCTGTTTGTGTAAAACTTTTTATTCGTTTCTCTGAGAATGACGTGTGCGTAAGGCGAAACTCGTAAACTAATTCTTTTCGGTTGTAAAAAGCAGAATTTTTGCTTTAACTGTTTTGTAGGGGAGTTAGTGAGGCGTAAAATTGGAATTAATGCAATCTTTTCTTTCTTTTTGTTTTCAGTGTGGGTGTAAATTGGTCTGTAAAACGCTGATTTAGTGTTAAAACTACAGTATAAATAGAAGTAAGAAAAAACACTGCTGTGATAAGTTTTTAAATATAATCATAAATTAAGTATTTCCATTAACGTTTTACAGAATCTAGATGTTTAGTATTCATCAACTGTCAAAATATACCCTGAGAAAGAAGTCTGATATGATCCTGAAGAGATATACATTATACAACCAATGAGTTGATGTTGAACAATTGGTAAAATGTAATATTTCATATTAGATAGGCTATACAAACATTTCACATTGAATATAATTATACTAAGAAAGTTAAACAGATTATGCAATAAAGTAAAGTTAAGTTTCATTATTTTAAATTGATCTTGTATAATATCTCAATAAGACAATAATAAATACCTATTAAACTAACTGTGAATGTCGCTTATATACAATATACATGTCTCAAACAATTGACAAAAATGTCTATCATATTCTTTAACACAAAATACACTTTAAAACTTTCTTCCCATGAAAATTTGTTGACGCTTGAGGACTGAATCACTCTTGCTTTCTAATGTGTTTCTCTACTTTATGATTGATGACTAAATTGACAGTCTTGGGCGACATTGATAGCGTTCTATTAAATAAGCTACTTGAGTTATCAGATTGACATCTGATTTCCATCAAAGCTTTACAACAGACAGAATGAATGATCTTATCATTTATATTGCATTGTCATATCAAAGATACAAAACTAAAATGCTCGTAACATAGTTTACATATTAAGTAGCTTAGGACAGAGTAGAATGAACTTTCTGCTAAAATTTTCTTAAACGATAGGAAAGGAGTTACGACAAAGGGATTTTTTTTATGTTTCTCAGAAGCTGAAAGATTATTTATAATGTAGTAATAAATAAAGTTTTTGAGACAAAGAAAAAATACTTAAATAAAATGCATTCTGTCTTACAATGATTCAGATAGACTTTTTTTTACTTAGCTGCTATCGATGTCAATTTTGCAAACACGAAAGTATCTTTTATATTTATTTTCTAGAAGCGTTGATTCAACACAAAAATAAAAGCTACACAGAATATATTACTCGTACTACTGTAATTGAATTCAAAGAGTCAGTGTGGATTAATAACTGATAATCTGAAAAAGCTTCTGCTGATAATTTTTTAAATTGTTTTGAAATTTATCTTCCCATATTTATTACTGATGTTATCCTCCATAGAAATTATTGTAACAATTACTCTTTTACAACCTCTGAATTTATGAATAAAAGCTCTTTATAAAAACAATAATATCCAGAACAATATAATGGACAATTTGAAAGAGCGTGAAAGAACGATATAATTGATTTTAATGTGTTATTTTGTAATGTAATGTTATTAATATTGATTTATTGAACAACTTCTTGTCTTCATTTCCTCAACAGGCATTTTCCCAAATATAAAAAAAAGCATTTCATGAAGCTAAATTAGCAACCACACCATCCTGCACCAGAGTCCAGAGAGGACGCTGAGCTTTTCTACCTGGAAGTATTTATTTATTTATCCTTTTTTCCCTCTCCAATGAAGTTTTTTAGCACCCAGCTCTTTATATGCACCAACTGTTCTCACCCCACTATTACAGAAAGGATTATTCTCACACATAATCAACCTTTTTTTCTTTGGAGTTCTTTTGTCACGTATGGCGAGGATTAATCTTCGGTTAAATAGTGTCCAGAAAAGGGTATTAACACCCTCCTAGGATTAGGATTGGGGGGAAAGGACCCACGCGACAAGATTTGGAAACTTAATCATTTGATAAAGCGATGTATTATGCCAAATTATTTCCAAATATTGTTTCGCTGTTAGTACAGTTCGTGGTGGTGGTATACAATTGGAGTCTATGGGGGATCTATTTGGGGTGATAAGTTTTTTGGGGGGTCCAGTAATGTGGGGTACACTGACAATGGAAATGTCATTGTGTTTTGTTTGGTGTTGTAATACGTTATTTTATGTGGAATTAGATTTGTTTGATGGAATATTTATGTATTTATGGAAGACGGGATTCCGTTTTTGTGTAAAAATCATGTTAAACAAGATTTTAGTATTAGCTTTTATCTGTATGTAGATTAGATGCTGTGATATGGAAATAAGTAGGCAATAAACGACGAAGTGAGGGTTTCCCTATATATAGGATCAGATAGGGTCATTAGGGAATGGGTACATTTCATAAGAGTTTTCTTGCATTACAAGAACTCAAGATGAACTGATGAAACATTAGCACGTCAGCACAAGAAAAAATTAACTTTCTAAAGTTCTGAATTACTCGTCATTGTTCTATTTTCAAAACATCTTACACTAGTTCCAATTATTTATTTTCACTACAATTAACTTTTAAGGAATCGTTATTGACATTATCATAGATTATCAAGATATACAGAAGATTTACAAGAATTAGAGAATGATACTAAATATTGTCAATGATTACTGAAGGTAATCAACTGTTATAGGAAGATTAAATCTTTGAAAAGATTGAAGAAACCAAAAAAAAAACGAAACTCATTTTCTTGACCAACAATAGTATAGTGTAAAGATTTTACTGATGTAATGGTTTGATTGATGAAACACCCTACCTGAACACTTATGTATGTAGAATTCTGGTTACCACTGCAGAATTAAACCAAGTTAAAAACCTTTGATTATAATAAGTATACAAACAAATAATGTTATAACAAAGTTAGATCCAATTATCACATGAAAAATTCACTTAGGTTCCGAAAACCTCCATTATGTATAGACTCGTCTTCGTGCAATAACTTTGATCAAAGAATATATACCGGTCCTGTATTATAGTACAGAGCAATATGAATTAATTACTAATTATCCTTTTCTATTTCGTAACGTTTCGTATTTCCCTTTCTTGAAATATTAAGTGATTGAACAACCCAACATTGATTATTATCTCTGCATGTTCATGGGTGGTACCTTTTCCTTGATAAATTATTTAAGATCTTTCAGTATATTCTAACTTCTATTACCACGTAATATAATTCCAATCACGTAGTCATAATTGACATGGTATGAGTGATTGATACCAAGACTATGGTGCTATAATTAGAACACACTGTCACGGGCAAGTAACAGATTAGAATGTATATAGACTTCTCTGATATCATGTTAAATTAAGGAGTGAACCTGAATTTTGAAATAAGTCGTTATTTATTTAATTTTATTTTCCTACGAAGTTGTTAATTTCTTCCATCTCTTATAATTAAGTGATTTTTTTAAATTCAGTCATTATTAATCTTTATGTCGTTTTTCTGAAGCAATCAGCTCTTCCTATAAATTTAGAGAATTATCACAGTATATATTGGAATCCTTTGAAACCAATGATTCTAAAGGAAACACTGACATCTCTTCAAAGTTCTACGTATATTAAGTCCATGTCCATGTCTGCAAGATTTTGTAATATATTGGTAATTTTCTCCAAAAGTGCTAGTAGAATTTTTAGTGTAATAAAACTACTGGATTGTTGCTAGTTTTCTAGCTGCTTTTGCTTTATACTCTATTTCACTTATTTTGCAGGAAACCGCTTTGTAACAAGTTAAAATATAACAGAAACAATACGACGAAAATTGCTTTTATATTGTTCCACGAAATAGAAATGGTGTGTATTCCCTACATTCCTATTTCATCTTCAAAGAGGAGCAAAACCACTCCCTTACTCCTTTCTTCTCTGTTTTGAATGTGAGTTGAGACAGAAAAAAGTAATTACCAATTTTCTGGAATGAGAAAACTAATGAAATGTAGAGAAAGCCATTGAACGCACTTAAACGTCAAAAGTTTGAGCTCTGTTTTGTTCGGAGTGTTCCTATTTGCCATGAGCTAAGCAACTATTCTCAACATACCTTTTTTCTAAGGTGTTTTACTACTCCACAAGAAACTTTATTATCAGATAAGATAAGGAGAACCTGCTTTTTTGGCAAACATTTGCGGCTTACAAAGGTCCATTTCAGGTCTGATAGTATACAAGAAAGACAATGTATACCAAGTCTTTTAAAAGAGTTCCATATACCTCCAAGAGATTATTTCGGAGATAAGGCGAATCGGAATGTTTCTTCCAGAAAAAGCGTTTGCAAGAGATTTTTTTAAGTCTGAGATCTTTGTTATTTTCGGATGAAAGTAACTATTGTGAAATACATAAAAGGGAAGTTTGTTGGAAAAAAGAATCAACGGTATTTCGGTGGAATTATCTTGATTCCAGCGTGAAATGATACTATTCCTTTTCGATGAAAAGTTAGATAACAAAAAATAAAATGGGAGAAAATATTTATGAGAATGTGTGATAGTTTATAGCTTGTAATGGCACTAACTACTTGACTTTGCTACTCAATTGGCCACTTGACTTTTTATACCCCTGTTAAAATATAGACTTTTCGAGCTAACAAAAAGTTATTTCACAAAAGAAATTATGATTTACTTTTTCATTTAATATTTTCAGCAATAAAGCTGCAGAAATTCATAACCAAAATTAATTCAAAATTAAATCGAATGTTCAAAACCACTTTAATTATTAATATTTGAACCAAGCACACAAAAGTCTGATGGCTAAATAAATTATACCTATAAGCATCTGAAAATTTATTTCTACTAAAAAAAAAAATGATAATGCATAAAATAAAACCGCATCTCTGATCGCAAATGATTTATTCGTGTAATGAACAACTATTTCTAAAGATAGGCTAGTCTTTCCCAGGTAAGTATAATTTTATAATATTCTCCTCTCAATTAATAGCAGACCTGAAAGTAAAAACTGCATGTAGTTTCACTTTCTTTTCTATACAGTCTTTTTTATTTGAGAAATCCAATGAAGTCATCACAATTTTGAAAGAAATATCCTATGGAAATATCTCTTTCCTGCTGATATGCTAATATTCACCCAACAAAAAATTCTTTTACTTCAAATACGTGTTCTGAATTTCTTGCCTGCAAACTTTATCGAGAAAATATATACGAAGCAACATTGACACTATAAAAGAGAACAGTTCAACTTTTAAACAGTGCCAGGGTTCACTTTGGATAAGATATTTCTTTCCAAAAATCAGGAAAGAAAACCTGCAAAAATTGGTTGAAAGAAGTTGTTCCCAACTTTCCAACAGAAAATGAAGAAACGTGAAGAGACTATTCATTCCTAATCATCCAGCAAAGAAAAGAAAAAAAAGAATGAATTCTAATACTCTGCTTACCATCACCTTTTCAAAAGAAAACAGGTCAACTTACCTTTTTGGTGGGATCATATAACCACGAATCTTATGCTTTCGACACAGTATCTGATATTTGGAGTATTCAAGGGCCGCTGAATCTCAGCAAAAGCACAATAAAAAGGACAAAAAGGCCACTTCTCGGTTTTTACTTAAATCAGCCCCCACCGTGATCCCTGTGAATTAGATATGGTTGTATTGTATGGAAAATTCTTGGATGTGGTAGTTTCTGAAGTAAAATGAAACATAGGTCACGATGGGTTTAGGATGAACTCTTCCAGTCGTAAATTTAAGTTTGCTTTTCACTTTTTTCTTCAGTTATTTCGTTTCGGTAACACAGATGGAGATTTTTCTTCTTCTCTTTTGGAGTGCATAAAGGAAGGTATATTGTCGTTCCAAATTTATGGAACGGTTACACTGCTGTCTAAATTATCAAAACGGATTTTTTACAGCAATTGTACTTCATGTTAATGATATTCTTTTATTTTCAACAATAGCATCAAGTTTTCTTAGCGTTCGCAACTTTTGCAAAATACGCCTATTATATTACTGTGTCTGTCCACTCGGACTTCGTCTCTGCTTAGTAAATTTCATGTTTTCAATAATTATATTAACGTGGAAGTGAAAATATATTTCATAAATTTCTTCAACCGCGATCAATTTATTTATTATGTACTTTGTATTGTTCTTTAAAAAATAATAAGAAACTGTAGTGACTATTAAAACAAGGTAGTAAGTTTTAAAAATATAAATTGTGTTAAACCACACATTGGAATTTTATTTTGGAGAACCGAGTGTTTCAAAACCAATGTACAGCTATTAAACCTGTATTTTTTTCAGCGGGAAGCCATCTTTTCCAACACACATATAGCGTTTTACTTTCTTTGTTCTCCATTGTACTCGCTTTCTCTATAGACCGATAAGCTGTGTTTGAAAAGATGGTTTCCCGCAGGAAAAAATACCCGCTTAATCGAGAAACGAGTTTTGTAAATTTACTCCTTTTTTTAATTGTTAATTTTCACAAAATAAAAGTTTTTTTTAGAATAAACCAAGGTCTCCTTCTATATATACGTTTATTATTACTCGAGAGAATTTTTTATATGAATAGTTACAATAAACGTCAATAGATGGTGTTTCTTAATTTAGCAAATGAAAATATTTCATACTCCTATTTAATGTTATATAAAAGTACTTAAGATACTTTCAAGGTTACTGACTTTATGACGAATTATTTTTGTCACATAAGTTTGGAGTAAAAAATGGAAAAAAAAACATTTGTAAAAAAATTAACTGCAACAACTTTCAAGTAAATAACATTGTGACGTCAAATGCTGTATAAATACCTAAGTCTAAGTTAGCAAGTTCTGAATAATAATTAGCCGATACGCGAATATTTTGAAGAGAGACACGGAAAACAAGCCTGCCACTCAGAAAAAAAAAATCATTACGATATTGTATTAAAAATAATGAAATAGAGGAGGAGAGGATTAATTGATTCCTGTAAAAAAACTTAAAATATTTATAACATTGGTGTTCAAATTAACCAAAACATTTATTTATAGTTGTTACTCTGTATATAATATGACACCTGTATTTGTAGCTTGATAATTCATTGTTGCTTGTTTATGTGAAAAGAACATTTACAACTGATACCAGATTACAGTAAAAGTTATTGTTTCATTAAAGTGTCGAGTTTACAATTTCGTCAGTTTTGATATTGCCAAGCAACTCTTGGAACCAATGTTAAGTAAATAATTAAAATTAGTTGAGTCAATATAATAAAAGTTATAAAATTGAACTTTTTGATCCTTTAGAGCATTTAAAAAATGATATTTTGCCGGAATGTTTTCAGAATATCGACTTTGTAACACTTACGTCTCAAGACAAGCTCAAACCCATTCTACTAACAGTCAATAAATATATTCTGCTATATTATTTTTAAATATTTTATTAAAGCTTCGTTTCTCTCTTAAATTGTGTTTTTGTGTATTGGAGCTAAAAGGAAATACCAAATTAATGAAACATCATACTTCTATAATATGATAATAATTCAGAACCTATTCTTTAAATTTTTTTATAGAATAAAAAATTATAACTTTCATTTCAGAAAAAAATTACTTAAATACAGCACAATATGACTGTGTTTTAAATAATGATTAAAAAAAGTATTTTCAATATTTGACCAAAACCCATAAATTAATAATACCCTTTTAATCCTTCCTTATTTCAACGAATAGAGCAATTCATCCAAATATATATATAAATTATAGATATCAGAATGAAAAGAATCCAAGTAAGCAACTACTTGAACACGCACACAGTAGTAATCGTCATTCATTTACAGGAAAGCCACATTAATGTGTACATTGCGTGCAACACTTAGGAAATAGGGAAGAAAGATGATAAAATGATGGCAGAAAATCCAAAATGGAGAAAAGAAAAGATTTCTTATGTAAGAAAACAAGAAAAGAAAGAAATAATGTATGGAGAAACCACTCCCTTGACACACGTGTGTGTGAGGGTAAGTTGAGATTAAGTAACGGAATTGTATTAGATCGTAGATTAATAATAAATCAATTGTGGTTTTTACGAGAAAAGATAGGGAGGAATGTGTACAATCAGTATACTGAATGAAGGTGGACGAAGATTACTGAGACGCCGTCCATTTGGGATTACTGAGATTATATCTCCTGTCCAAGTAGGATTACTTTTGAGGGGTACTTTTTTCCTAATGGGAAGTGATAAGGTTGCTCGCAGTGATTGATGTTTGGGTACTTGAAGAAACTTTCATACCTTCATTGAAACTTCATAATGTGTTTGTAGATATGAAATTATTTTTCATTGACTCTTTATAAAGAAGGGTAGAACCAGCATTATTTTTATTTCTGTTATTTTTATTAATTTTACATCAGAAATGAGAAGGAGAAATTTGTCATATGTATTTTACATTTATTTATGCACACCAATAACAAGAAATCTCCTGCAATCAATACATTTATTTACAGTGAAGAAATCCAATTTCACTATTTATGAGTTCTCCTCCACAGTGTTTAATAACAGAAGTTTCATATAAATCCGTCTCTTGCTTTTTATATATACTAATCTGATAAAAGTATTGACGGAACCATATAATGATAGCTATTAACGTGATTGTGTATAATGGTTGCATGAAATATCTTATTTGATTGCTAAGTAGCTGGAATATCGACGATTCCAAGACCTCGTATTAAAGAGTAATATACGATTCATAATACATTTCCTGACAACTGATTTTTGCTCTCTTAAAACGATGAAACAACACCTTACATTATTTTTATTGCCAAATTAGCTTTCCTACACATTTATATTATAATATCTACTGGAACACAGCATTACATTTTCAAACTATTTTTTATACCACTTACGTCAACGCTTATACAGTTCATCATGAAACGTAAAATGGTAAACATTGATTGTCATTGTTTTTCTGTCGCTAGTGGCAATGTATTGTTCTGAATTTAATTGACATAGTCATGAGAAAACGCCTGGAGTCGTTGAAAAAAATAATAATGGATCGCTCCAATATTACCCAATAGTTTGAAGCTGCTTGTAAGATTTTGAAAGTTATTTTAAGTTAGAGTAAGACATGTACAAGAATGTCATAAAAATATGTCATACAATTTTTTTTACGACATTTAAACAATATTTTGCTATTGAAAGGTAACTAAGTTTGATAAAAAAATTGTTTACTATATTTTAATTTTTGAAAATTGCAGAATTTTCAAATTTACTCCTGTTCCGGGTAGATACCTTAGTTCCCCGCCATGAGCAATACGTTTTGCTGCATATCATATAAATTTAAGATAATTATAAATTAGTAATACAGCAAATTCTGAAATTACCATCATCATCATTATTAAATGTTATGTTTATGAGAATATTGAGAATTGATTACTCACAGAAATTCCTCTTATGGATGAGGATATTCTTGCTTTCGTCAATTTGAAGCCTCGACTCAGTAATTTCTTTTCTGAACTGACCTAAAAATAGTGTCCTAAGTTAGATAATGTATATATGGTCGAGCTTGCTGATTTACTCATATCAGATTAACTACTTAATTTAAGGCAAACTTACTTAAATAGTTGCAATTTTAAGTCACTTTATATCGGGATGTGATTCGGTATTTCGGTTCAAAATTATCTAAACTTACGAAATTCAGTAACATACCGGGGTAAAATGGAAGGCACAGAAAACTGCAAATATCTCATCCGTGTCATATAGCATTGTTTCTTATTGATATATCTTATTATACAGCATGCGATCATAATTAATCCCCAGAAATTATTCTGATGTAAACAACTATATACGAATTAAAATATATTATTCTAAAAAGCCACTTTTCCACCCGAAGGTATAGCAGCTGCTAAATATTAAACAAAGAAGCAAAGACATTTTTTAAACTTGTTAAATTCAGTCAACTGTAAGTATAACTTCATATATCTTTAAAAAGTAAGGCTTTCATTGTTCAATACTATAATTACAATATTGACCATTATCTGCTAATTTTAAATGAAAATTGTATTATTTGGCTAAACATATTAATAATTATAAAGTAATTACTTTACGGAATGAAACAAAGATTTTTTACAGTTGTAACCTGTTATGTTATTACCGTAGTTCTATCAGAGCCATCTACTGGAAAATTAAGGCATAATGGCACTACATATGCACATTAGCTGCCTAGCTGGAGATATATTAATATGTTACTTAAATGTTTGATATTGGTAATAACCTTATAACATTTACTAAAGAGAAGTATTTATATGTATTTATAATTCTATAAAGTAACGAGGGTTTAACAAAATCCCGTGTACAATAAAAAAAATTGATTTAAAAACTATTGCATTTGTTTCTTTGATAAATATCTCTAACATTTTTTCTCTAAAATTAATCTATCGGTTTTCATCCCATTTTCATTTTTTTTCTATTATTTTGTAAGCAACTCCCCTTCCGAAATCCGGTAAGCAGTTCGACGGAAGTTCGAGTCGATATCTACCGAAATGCAACCAAAGTCAATAATGTCAACTTGACCGGAGTCATTGACGAAGTCACCTGAAGTTTTAATGAGGTCAAACGAAGTCTCCGTAGCTTACCCAAAAGTTCGACTTGATTGATTTACGACCAAGTTCATGTAAATATTCAGTGAACATTTCTTAATATAATACGTCCCCAGCAGAGTTTTCTTTATTGAACTTTTTAATTCCTTAATTTTATTCCCATTAACATTTTACTTTCTAAAATATGGGTGAAAAAATTATAGCGCCCGGTTTTCCTTTCGATGGTCTTAAGAGATGAAATATTCTAGAGAAATATAAATAAATGTGGAAACCTCCTATTTGACTATTCATAATTTTTCTTGGTGTTTTGGAGTCCCATTGAGAACAAGACCTCAAATTATTGAGATGAGACCCCAAAACATGAAGGAAAATCTAGAGAAATATGACATATTCCTAAAACTAATGACAACAACACTCTTAATATACCTACACATGATAATAATGCAGGTTTCAAAATGTGTACAATGTTTCATAAGCGCTCCATAAACAATACATTTAAAAATCTGAGTAAATCTTTCCACTTTCTCAATCCTTTCCCCCCTCTTTATCTTATTCTTTCGTCGTTCCACAAAATTCCCTCTCTATCCTATATGTCAACACAGGAACATTTTCTTTCCCAAGATACTAATTTTAAGGGTTAACGCACAACATGAACAATATTTTATTTATATCACTTTTGTACCCTTCAAAAATGATTTACTTATACCACTATATAGAAGAAAAGAAAAAACAAGATAGCAAGAGAACTCCCAATAATTTTTTTCTTCCCACATATTTCAATCAATTTCTCTCTTTTTTTCCTCTTCCGCCTTGCACATGGTTTTGGTGACAAGAAAATGATTTGGACATTTCTATAAATATTTAATAACTTTAACGTGACAGCTGTTATCTTTCTTAGGAAGACAAAAAGTTTAGTTTCGTGATATGGACGCTACACATAAATAAGCCACGTGCTTGCCATTCATATTGTAGAGCTATAGAATTTTATGAAGTGTTACTACACTTATAGGATATAGTTGTCAAGGGAAACCACGCTTTTCTTTTCCACTACTCTTCCTATGTCTTCCATATACTGCAATAAAGTGTTGCTTCAGTGTCAATTTGTCTTTGGGATATTGTTATTGCTAACGTTATACTTTATGCTCTTCTATATAGGGTTAATAAATATAGATACTTGGTGGTTTCGTTCTGATCATAAAAATAGGATTATGAAGATTGTGATTTTGGTGGAAGTTAGTGTTACGTGTAATAACTATACTGGGTGACAAAGTAACGATGGAAATTTTATTGTGCTAACTGCACTATGTCACTTTTTCTAACAAAAATTTCATAAAAGTCATCAATAAAGTAATTTAAACCTGCTATGATTTGAAATATTTATTAAATAAGAATTATATTAAACTAGTCTGTCTGGTGGTTAGTTATGAATGTTAGAAATTGGCATAATGTATTTTTTTATTGTAATATCATTTTTTGTGACGTAATGTATGCTATGATTCCAGATTCAACATTCGCAAATATTTATTATTATTATTATTATAAAGCTACATAAACGTTTCTACTTGATGTGTTGACTTTTATTTCAAAGGGGTTATTTTTTCCAGCGGGAAGCCATTTTTTCCAATACAACTTATCGGTCTCTTGGGAAAACGAGTACAATATGGAACAAAGAAAGTAAAACGGGATTTGTGTGTTGGAAAAGATGGCTTCCCGCTGTAAAAAATACAGGTTCAAGTGCGAATTTTGGAGATTAATGTACACACTTGAAAAAGATTATTGGAGAAAAAAAAAATTGAAAGATATATCTTAAGAAATTTTAGCATGAATTTTAAAACAATGAATATTTTCATAATTTATTAAAAGTTATTATTCTTGTTCCATAATTTACGTCCACAATCTTTTCGTTTTCCAAAAAACACGAAGATATAAAAACAAAACCGCCAACAATCGTCACTACTGTTCCAACAAGTGCTACAGTACATCGCAATTATCACATGAAGATGTTCACTGTAGGGTAATTATGTAAAACCGTACTGTGCTAGGTCTTCTAGTTAAGTATTAATATGGCAATCAGGAGGAAAAGGTTGAATACAATAGCCACTTTCATATGTGATAGAAATAAAAAGAGAATATGTAATTTCAGTACAGCTGCCACAAATGAATTGCCTCCAGAAACTGATGAGTTGTATTCCTATAGAACTGTGTAATTTAAACAAAAGGGATGGAGATTTAGAGATGCTTCAGTGCCATTTTGATTGTTCGTTCTCTGTTTAGTTTTTTGTGGTAGTTTTTATTCATATAAATTCCCATATTTTGCATAAAATCTATCAGTATTTGCTAAAATTCAAAGTAGCTATGCCGCAAACTAGAAGCATTGTAGTAGTAGTAAAATTTAAGTAGATTTTCATTTTGAAATATCTTCTCTGTATTTTGTTTTACTTTCTTAGAAGTTTATCTGATATCATCAAGAGATGTAAAGACAGAGATTACTGCAAAATATGTCAACTTCATACTAACTACAATATAAATTTCATTCTCCGCAATAATAAATTATAAAATAAAAGAGATAACTTTATATGATATCATATGTTTATCTTACAAAAATTATGTTGAGCAAATAAAAAAACTTCTGTACAATGGAAGGACTATACAAAGAAACTTGTTTTATATGCAGAAATTCTGCGTGTGGAAAAAGTATAATTTAAGAAGTTAAAAATAGTAGCCTCCCTTATATAATGAAATTTTTTATTTCTTTTTCTTCTGTAGAAGATAAATACACATTCATCTTCGTTTATCAAAGAAAAAGAAAAATAATAGGAAAACAAACCACACAGGTTGAGTCCATTATTGTTGTATTTATATAGTATATGATCTCACAAGTAACACACACAAGAAAAAGAAGAATCATTACGCTTTGGGAAAGATAAATAAACAGAAAACTTATTTGTGGATGTTCATTGATTAAAAATAGATATATTTGATATTTGTGAGAGTTTACATTTCATGATGTTATTTCAAATTTAGGTTTCATAATATTCTGAAAAAAATATCTTTTATATATATTTTACTGACGTACCAATATTCTTTTACAAATTGGAATTTCATGTTTTGTTTTTATGGAAGAGTTCATCATCCATTTACTATTTAACCTTGTAAATTAGGCTTATGAATGGAGAAGACAGATTCGGACGAAATATAATTTTTTACTCATACAATTATTAAATTATACTTTAAAAAAGTATAAAGTTAATGGTTACAATAATTGTATTAATGTTATTCAACAATCCTTTCATGTTAAATATAAACCTCTGAGAATTTCCAGGTGGTTGAATCGATTTTTAAAATATGCCAATCCCCGAAAAATCTTGATACCGTACTCTGGGACATTGCACCTATAACAATCTGAAGAACAAACACAACCACTTCAAGATCTTAAAAAAGTATTGTTTATCCGGCCAACAATAAAACGAATGCGACACCACTCACCACAGAGTCTAGACAAATTAACCACCTGGGCCCGCAGCTACCCAGCACACCATTGTTTTGAAAAGATTCAACTCATATTTGTATTCTTCTCAAGGCTTTTTTAGTTATTAAAGAAAGAAGCGAAAAAGCAGGTCGAGGATGAATTTCCTACTGGGTTTTCTGATGGGTTTGGTCTCACAGAGAAAGACTATTTTCTAGCCATTGGTGGGCTTTCTTCCTACTGAGATAAATAGTCGTATCTATTCATCATATTTGGTAGAACAGAGAGGACAAGTTATAGGTCCAGATGCTGGGAGTTCTTTATTTGTTTCCGTTATGCATCGATAGATTTATATTTGGATCACGAAGTTTTGTAGTTAATATTTTTTTGTTTAATCTGTGTGTTTGGGTTAGTGTTTTTTTAATTTTAAAGTTGGATTTTTAATGAGATATTGTTTTGCATTGGTATAATTAAATTGTTTTGAAACAAAAGATTTGTAGTTTACCATATTTTTAAAGTTATTGAAGTTGATGATTGAATGTAGAATTGCAAGAAAGAGTGTACAAAATTATTTATAGAAGATGTCGTTCAGTACAGTAAGCACTTCTGAAAATGAAATTGATGGGCTAAAGGCTCATTATTTTTCAGGAGTTTCCGCTTTGCAACACAGATTAAAGGTTCCTTGAGAACACAAGTACAATAGAGAACAAAGAAAGTGAAACGGGACTTGTGTGTGGAAAAATGGGACCTCCCACTGAAAAAACTACACGTTTAATTTACTGAAACTGGTCAAACATTAGCATAAAAGATTCAGTTATTTTTTATGCGGTTATGCAGAATTTTACAATACATTTTTAGATATTTCTAAAGCTCATTCCGTTTCAGTGAATCTTACTTATTATTTAATATCGAAATATGAACTTCAACATGGATGTCGACATGTCTTGCTGGATTCATAGGACCATCACGACGAATATAGAAAGTGGAAAATTGGCAATTAGAAAATACAAGAAAATAAAACAATAGCGCTATATAACTGTGATATAATAAAAAAAAATATAACTTTATTGAAACAAATGTTCCTACGGCAATCATTACTAAAACCTACTATTATTGTATCTTAAACCCTTGTATATACTAGTATAATATCGCTGTTTTCTTTAATCCGATCATCATATAAATTATTTTTTTATTTCAGTAATTTGGTCCAACTCAATTTACACTACATCAAAAGAATATCCATTTTATTATTAAAGTTTCCAAGAGCACCAAGGATTTCATTTCTGCTAATGAGCTTTATGATTTCTTTTTTCATTTCTAAAAAAGCAGTATTAATTCTGTTGTATGTGTGTGGTAACTTGCCCCCTAGGGGACTTTATATACGTACAGTATCGTCTTTTCAAAAAAGACTACATGGATGAAAACAAAAGAAATGTGAAATAAAAAAGATTTTAAACTAATTTAATTATAGTATCTAACAACAACAGTGATAGTAATTTGAAAATAACAATTATGATCAGTTTAATGAACAATGCATTTGCTTAATCAAGCACTTTCATTATCTAACAAATACGTTTATAAAAAAAAGATATGTTTTGGAATCTCCAGAAATTCTTATGTTATAAGAATACGCTCGTATACCCTGATCGGCTAAATAATATAGTCCAGCAAATATAATAAGGCGGGTAATATTGATAATATTGTATTTATTGTCAGTATGAGTCCATAACAGCTCATAATACAATTATTACATACAAAAACAATATTAATAATGTAAACTGTGAAAAAAGTTTTACTATATTGTTCAATCTCACCCGCCTTGTTATGTTTGGCCTACTTTATGACATTAGAGTGCTGACGTCATTTTTATCAGTATTTATGTGTGGTAGTTTTAATAAATAAATTTAATA
>JAQIWE010000578.1:0-21009 GCA_034698565.1 Campodea plusiochaeta | reverse complement strand
CAGCTAAATTGACTTTTCTGATAGTATAACATAATATTAGTCTTCTTGATATAAATAACTCATATTATTTTTCTTACCTGCCAAAAATCGCCGGTTTTGGAGATATTCACCTTAAAAAATGCGGTAAACAACTACTGATATGTGAATAAAATGATTAATTTGCATTGTTGTTAAGTCAGTTTAGTTACTTCTTCATAGATATGCTCTGATATGTGTTTTTCAGGGGCTAATTTGCATATATTCGCAAGGTAGCGAAGATAAGACGTTCGATTTATGGTACCTTGTAGAATTATTTCAACTTCTTTAAATAGAAATATCTTTTGATTCGTTGGGTCCAAAAATGTCAA
The DNA here is from genome assembly GCA_034698565.1 of Campodea plusiochaeta. NCBI lineage: Eukaryota > Metazoa > Arthropoda > Diplura > Rhabdura > Campodeidae > Campodea > Campodea plusiochaeta. The sequence goes on along the minus strand of JAQIWE010000578.1, from coordinate 20,662 downwards.
GCTTTTTTTAACATTTTTTTAATAATGTAAGGTACAAGAAAACTACAGAAAACGAGAAATTCATTATCTGCAGGTAACCCATTAATGTTGTTCCTTTTGTAGATGGTCATTTTTTGTTTGATTACTATGTCTTTTGTTTTTATTAATGCAAAATTGTAAATATACAAAAACCAGAGGAAATGTTAGTGGTAATATTGGAATAAAGTAAAAGGACTATAGATTTGTTTTTAAATTAAAACATTTTTTGTATAGCAATGAAATAAATTACTTTTTAAACTACTCGGGCATCATATTATTTTTTAAAAACCAATGTGACATGCATATTAAACCTGTCGAATTTTAATAATATCTTTTAACATTACAATATTTTCTTTCAAGTTAATAATAGTATTTATAATTTTCTCAAGTCCTAGGACCACAATACCTTATACAAGTGTTAAAATTATCGCATCTCTTCAACAGAAAAATATAATTTGTTAAAATATGATTTCATTGAAACCTGAACTGCATGTTTTGTATTTTGTCATTGGGTTATTATTAGAGAGTTCTGGCTTGAAGCTTTTTTTGGAGCCATTTTCAAGAATTGCCTGCTGATTGGCTAGAATAGAATAGAATATTGACTAAAACGTAACAAAGTTTTAAATTTATGATGTCATACATACGTTTCAGTCAATCATTACACTATTCTTGAAGATGGCATAAAAAAGCTTCAAGCCGAATCTCTCTATTATCACATTATTTACATTAAATTAAAAGTTTCTGCCACCGTTCCTTCGGACCGTCCCATTCCGCTACGATTTTCTTTTCGGCTCCAATATCAGTATTCCCATTGTAATAGTTTCAGCATTTCTCTTTGTTACATTCTCATATATTTCATTGGATTTGTCCAAATGTATAAACAAAACAAAAAAGAATCATAAGAAGTAATTTTATTAGATGAAGCGCACATTATTAAAAAAATTGTCTTATTAGAACAGCTTTAAGTAGTTGGAACTTTTACACAATATAAAAACTTCAAAAATCATTACCTTATAAAAATGATTTCATTTCTATAGTTCTATATTAAATCATTAAAATAGTGCTACGATATATTTTAATTTTTAAATGAATATTTTAAACAAATTTTAAACATTGGTCATATATTGTTTTGATCATATACATAAAGAACTATTACAGAGTAATAGAACACTGTAAACTTATAATACTACAAGAATACGAATAACTAACTTGAAACCAAAACAATTTACACTTCAGGAATATGAGTACGAAAATATCTTTTTCACTGACGAAAGCGGGCTACATTACATCGTTCAATTTCTGTTGCATATTTAAATAAATTGCTATTTATAAATTAAATATATTGAAGAGTATTAATTACAGCTTTGAAATCCGCAATGATTGCTTAAATATTAAACTTGTAGATAACGATATGCCGATTTAACTTGTTTAAACTTGGGCCAACCCAAAAATTCATAGCCTATTTTCGGACATCAAAACAATGATATTCAGAATGTATAAAACAAAGATGGTAATTAAATACTAAATAGTCTTGAATATTCGCTATCAAACTTTTCAACGGTATATAGTCACTAAAACGACCACGCACGAACATTGTTTTCTCCAAGACACTAATTATCACAGTCTTCTGAGATTTTTTACAAACTGACGAATTATTCCATTCTTCAATTCGATTTAGGAACTGCAGCCTCTGGACGGGCTGAAAGAATAAACACAAATATCGGTATAGAAACATATACTAACAACATATTCATATTATTTAATGTTATGCAAGGTTTCTACATAAAATACCTTTACAATTTCGTTTTTTAATAACTCAAGAACTTCGAGAGATACAGTAAGTTGATGAAGTTTTTTTTTATTAGATTCATGCACACCGAAAGTTTCTTTCCTGTGCATTGAAGTACATTTCGGTTGTACGCAAAGAGAAGAAATGTACAATTAGTAAAAATGGCTAAATCAAGAGAAATACCAACGAATGCAGTAGTTTAATGTGACTACATTAAACATAGACGTGTAAACAAACTTCAAAATTCTCAAAATAGTATGTACAAATCGTCCATTAAGATATCATCTTCCAACAATGGTTCCAGCAATCTGACTGATGTTTTTTTAGTTCTCGCATATCTAGACTTGCTATAAACGTGTTGTGTTAGGATATAAGTGAATTCCGTGTTAATGTGCTACAAGAAATGGTATAATCACTTAATCACTGTAAAAAATATTTACTGATGGAAGTAAAACTTGGAGTGGTTTTGAAAATTATGCAAAAAAAACTATTTCATTTTATCTCTTTTAGTTTTCACATTATTAAGAAATGGAATTGTAAAGGTATTTTATAGACAACCTGTATTTCTCTCATAGTTTTTATTACGAGTACCATTGACAATATTTTTAATATATACTTTCTTCAATGTTATAAGTGTTTCTTACTTGCTAGTAGTCAACTAATCGAACTACACGTTTCAATCATTTTATTTTTATATAAATACGAGGACTGAAGATGACTTTTGAATGTTATGTTGACTTTAAATACTAGATTGCGTATCATATTACATTAAAAATAACTAAGACAGAATAAAGTTTCCTCAGAATTTGTTAAAAGAAAATCCTAAGATGGCCAGCAACAGCAAAATCGGCTTTTCGGTATATTAGGAATTTGAACAAATCTGGTTTTTAGTCAGATGCTCAGTATGCATTTTTTTAAAAAAGTTGTGAAAAGGTTGCGAATCTTGCGATAATTATTATCTCAGTCGAGGCAACATAAATTTATTTTGAAAAGAAAGAACGGGTTTCTTTTTTTATGTTAACTTACTGGGGCATCGTCCTGGATAGAAAGATATATCGTCGACAGCGAACCCTCCATTTGTAGCTTGTCCTTCCAATATAATTCTGTATGGTTGTCTTGCATTTACAGTTACCTGTCCCTGCTTCCATTCAGGACGTACAGTATCCATATCCACGGAATCCAAATGCCATAACTAAAGCAAAGACAGAAATCGTTAGAGAGGCAATATTCATTCAATCTTAATTATATAATAGAATGCTTTCATATTAAGTTACTAATTACTTCTAATTTTTTATAATGATCCTTGTTGACTGAATTCAAGGGAGGAAACAGAAAATTTTTCACTGCGAGTTGTCAGAATAGGACGTACAGTAAAACTTTATTCGAATTGTTCAAACTTTGTAATTTTTAAGTCTATTTTTTTTATATATTATAAGTTTGTACTGTAAGTTACTATTACAAAGTAATAGGATACATAAAACCTTTAATCATCATTATATTCTATAAATTTTTAATATAACAACAACAGTTAATAAAAATCTGCATTGTTAAACGACTTCCTCCGTTTACCAGTCTGATAATCTCCTTACTATTTCTCCTTCTGGTTCCTCTTTCTTTTCTGTTCCTTCTTCTGTTGGTTTCTCTCCATTTCCATTATTCTTATCATTCTCAGCAGCAACTCTCAATAATTTCAATTGTGTGGCTTCTCCAGCGCCAAATCCAGCATATTTAAAAGTCACACAAGTTTCTGGCTCAGCATGTAATGCTTTTAACATTGGGGAAATCAAACGAACTGGGGTGCTGTCAGTGTTCTGGTTGAAGATGTCAAAGTAAACGTAGCCAACTGAAAAAATAGCATGAGCGAAAGAGTAAAGAATGGGGCGAGTTGAGTTATATTTATATGCAAAAGAGCTTTTCTTTCGTAGAATAAATGTTATAATACGCATGTTTTGATTTTTAATTTTCGAAGCAAAAATTGAAAGAAGAGTTCGATTTTATAAATCAAGCATAATATTGTGAAATCTGTATTATTTATCCTAGATCTTGAATATATATTACGTCATAGAGATATATTCCTTCACGTAGATAAACTTTAGTTCCCCTTACAGCTTTTAAGAAAGCCAGTGCAGTTAACAATATAGTTCGCAGTAATTGACATATGTGAATAAGTTGAATGATATATCCATATTTTACCTGGTGCGTTGAATGTACTGTCTGGTAGATTAGCTGGTCTTCTGGAAATACTAGCAAGTTGCCATTGAAATAGTGGATCTTTAGAAGTATTCCTCCACATACATGTATCCTTCTCAAATGAACATTCACCTTCAGCTATGAAAGCACTCTCAGGCAAAGCTAAAACAAATAAAGAATTTTTTATAATGTAAAATACCCAGTTACCCAGCACTGCTTAATATGTTGACTACGATTTAAATATTGTGCAACTCTGTTGAATTAATAATGTTTCTAAAGTCATAAACGAAGTCTTCTACTGTATTTATTTCTAGCATTTTGGACTATACAAATATACATTACGGTATTAAAAATATGCAATATAAATATTCAAACAAATAGATTTCCCATGGTCCTTTGATACATTAATAAATTTCTGTCGTTAAAAAAATAGTACAACAAAATGTGCTGAAAGGAATCAATCTTAACAATATCTAATCATCTTTTTATGATGCTACACTAAAGTTTTCAACGATATGATTATAATTATCTTGATCCCGTTCGACTGACTGCTGCAATTTTTCGGGATGTGCAACATTCAATATACTAATATTAATGTAGAACATAATATTCAAATACTCACTGCTGCATGATCCTTCGAAGAATGTAATATCATCCAAAGCAATATGTCCACTAGTTCTACTGGCTCCTAACAAACCTTCGAAAACAACCTGAAATGAAGTGACAACAACTAGTTAGTATATCACAAAAGAAATATGATATTTCATTTCTATTTCCTGAACGAACTGAAGACTACAAAATAATCAAATATGTTTCGGAATGCTATAAGACTTTACAAGTGATGCCGAAGATGGTCAAGTATTTTAGCTCATTATAATATGTCATTACAGAGAATACTGAACAAAATATCGATTGACATTTTTTAGATACAAGCTATTTCAACAGTTATTTAACCATGTTCAATATTTAATACGAAAATTTGGGATAGTGACTAAATCGCCTATATATAAATATTTATAAGCTATTTGTCGCGTATAGCTTATAAATATTTCAAAGAGTCAGTAATTTGCGGAACGCACATCTATAACAAATGAATATATTAAAAAGCACAAACTTACAAAATATTTTCCTGTTTCATTTATGGATGCTTGTGCGTATTTCCACTTTGGTCCTTGTTGATTGTACAGCCTCCATATTGGTTTCATTCTCTGAACTCCACTCTCGTCAACTGATCTAGTGTATACTTTTAAACTCCCAAGATTTGGACCAGGACTATCTATGAATGGCTCGTGCATGTAGTAGCTGAGTATATAATGACAAATTTATTATAAAACGTGCAGTTATAGCCAAAGACAGTAAATGATCTTTGCTATAATTAACACTTTAACAGCTAATACAACTTGCAGTTTGAAGTGAAATGACAACTAAATGTTTGCGGCACTTTGCGGTAGTATAATATATTTTTATTTTCTGTGCAATAAAGTTATTTCATTGGTTTTGACGATCTAAAGATTTATGAAAGTCTATTTGTAACATTCAGATTTTCCTCTTTTTAATTTCCTCCATATTTTTGAAGTATTACATCAACTTTACGTGAGCACATCACTTCTATGACATAAGATAAGATCTTCATTGTTGTATCTCAAAATGGTATTAAGAAAGCTTTCAATAGAAAAGAAACTATAGCTTAGCAGTATACTACATATAAGATAGGCTCTGTAACACAAGCAAAGTAGTTATCGTAAATTTGAATATTTTCTACTTACTAGAAAGAGAGACATCTTCCACTTGGTGTTGCATCGTATTCTTTAGACATCAACCATGCACTATCTCCTGATCTTTGTACGTTATTGCTTGTAGCAACCATCATCAAGTAGCCTGAAAATAAAATGAGATTGATTTCAGTAATAAAGAAAAACGAAACAAACGGAAAGTTTCCAACGTTGTCATTAGATTAAGCAGATTGACAACACTTTTACGAATTCTTCAGCAAGTAAGATTGTATCGGTGATGTCTTAAACGTTTTCCGCAATGAAAAATGGTAATTAACTAATTAGCCTGGCAAGGAACTTTATCGATAATAAGTGTATAGTAAATTAACTCTTTAGATTTTTAAACATAAACCCATAAATTAGCGCGACTGTTTTGTTGATGAAATAACAAAATTTCATAATGGAATGAAATACTTTGAATCCAGGGTTGACTTGTATGTTATTCTTCAATTTGGATATTGTGTAATAATTCTTTACATAAGGCATTTTCATTGAAATCCAATGATTTAGCAACTATCATATACTCTCGGTTTACGGCAACATTATGTAAGACTTATGAATTTTGTTCCTCATCTTTCTCAAAAGGGCACTCATCGGTCTTGATCAGATTGCGTGTAAAGCACACTCAACATGAAATTTTGGGAAAGCACACGACTTAACTTTAAAATTACTGGATGAAAAATATACTCCAAGTTGTGCTGATGTATTCCGTCTCGGTCTATCAACGTGTATTACTACGAGTTTTAGAGGGTCATAAGATGTAACTGAACTGAAATGTTAATTTTTTTAATGAGGAAAAACTAAATGTAATGCCGACTGAAAAATACTGTACTAATATACGAAATCGGAAATGAAAATTGGACGGAATAACGAGTCTACTGGTGGTTAGACTAATGTAGAACAGAACTTCATTCTAATTCGACTTTAAATTTAGTCAACCCAAGTCGCTGATCGCTGTGACCGGATCCAATAGAACCACTGTATGTATTTCAAGTGATGCTGAACCGTATTTGAACGATTATAAATGTCAACTTGTGGTGCATTGGTTATCCTGATTGACATGTAAAAGATGTGAGATCGACTTCCGTAACTGAACCACAACTTTTTGTTCTATGTTTGTTTAAGGTATAAAGCATTATGATTTTAATTAAATCATTGATTATTTGTAAGTGCAGTGGTATCTAACCTGCGGGTGTTCCTAATGTGTGATCAGCTGGAGGTGCTCTTCCTGCTTGTCCTAATCTTCTTTCCCAATCTATATCATCTAATCTGAGTGCAGCACCAACATTTATCCAACTGCATTCATCAACTTCAAATGTACAGTCACCTGATGCTGGAGCCGCTGTCTGAGGAGCACCTGGAAATCAAACACTCACTTATCACACAGGCACCAATATTGAACGATGTGTAAAGGATTAGAAAAGACAGCAAGTGATATGGAACGAACTTAAATTGACTTTCTCGTTGTTGTAAATGTTAACTAATAAACTTACTTGGACAAGCTCCTGGTGAGAATGCAATATCATCTATGGCGATATCTCCTAAATTATTTTTACCAACTTCTCCCTCGAATACAATCTGTCAAAGAAAATGAAGACAAAAATGTAAAACTGCACTGACTGAATAACCTCATCCGCTGAGCTAATTAAACGCTTAAAATGTATAAAAAATAAATAAAAAGGAAAGTGAAAGTGGTTTGAATCCCACCAGCTGGATCTCAAGATTACCGTTATACTCTCCTATTTAAGGAGAGTCAGCACCTTTCACCTTTATTTTCATTTTATCATATCAACAAAATTCATGAATTTACAATTTTAAAGTTGTTCATTGCCTTCAGAGAGCTAAAGGTTCAGAAGTTATATAATATCTTGATTAGCAATATGTTCTTACCGTGAAGGGATTACTTGAAGAGACTGGAACTTGTGCTTGATACCAAGCATTCCCTGCTTCTCCAGCTAAACTCCAAACTTCTTTATCATTATTGTTGCTTGTATCGTGAAGAAGTACTCGTAGTTTACCAATACCATTTCCATACATGTGAGTCGAAAACACCATACATAATGGACTGTCTAACTCTGAAACGTAAAATATTATTACATTAATAACTAAGAAATATTATATTTTTTAAATTCAAAGCAAGATAATTTCGTTTACTTTATAAAAATATACTAATAAATATAAACTACCTTTCAGAACCCAATGGAGAATAACAATGTGTTTCTCAGATATTAGCATTTGAACCTTTAAATTTTACCCAACGAAAAGAACTCACCAAATAATATTATCAACGATGTAAAATATAGTAGGGTACCTTTGTGATAAAGTTATTGCAATTAAATACTATGGTGTTTCAAAAAATAAGTTTCACCTAATCACAAAAACTGTATAATGGGGTGATCGAAAAACATTAACCATATACCATCTGAAAGGTACATCTTTGCTCTATTAAATAACATATTCATCAAAATTTTCGAGTCTTTTTTCCCACTGTGACAGCAATTTTCATAAACTGTTAATGCAAAATTTCACTCCAGTCTCTATATCGCACGTTTTAGCGTCATCACTATTTTGGAAAACGTTCTTCTATTTTTTTTTAATTAGTTTAAAGACCAGTTAAAAAGTTATATTAAAGGATGTAGGAGCCGAAAACTCTGCAAATAAATTATTTTCTTGCCCGATTATGCAACTCTACATAAAACATCTGCAGATTTGGTCCCGCTATGGAAATTCAATTTCCAACAGGAACTCCGGGTTTTGCAGCCCAAATTTAGTTTTATACTTCAGTTATTGCAGATGAATTTATTGAAAAAAAAAAGTACTGGAAGATATATTGTTTTTATGATAATGGAGTCAAGAATAATGCAGAAAAGAAAATTATGGACTTTGGAGGAGAAATTTACATTAGCTATATAGAAAAGCTGATGTCAAGGTGGGAAGAATGACTCGAAAATTTTGAGGATTATGTTGATAAATAGAGTAAAGATGTACCTTTCAGATAGTGTATGTAAAATTAGTTTTTCATTTTCCGTTCATATCTTGTGGCGAGGTGAAACTTATTTTTTGAAACACCCTCGTATTTGAAAATAGCCTATATTTCTTTTTAATTGATCTAATATGTTTAAAACACTTTACCTTTAAAATAATTGTACATTCATTACATAACTTTACGTAAGCAGTTTCTTAATGTAGTCGGTCATTAAATTATAAGTATTGCATCAATTCCAGCAAACCGTTTAAGGATGAATTATCGATATATAGTAATCCTTTGATCCCCATTCTGTCAAAAGGTCTTTAACCCTTACCAAAGAAATTGAATTCATATATAGCAGTACTATATAACTATATATAAAGCACACATTTCTTTGAAGAAGACAATAAAGCATCATATACGTAGGGTATGTAGTGTTTGTATTCTGAAGCAGTTCGATAATGGAGGAATCGATAACCGGAAGTTTTGCGTGTAGTAACGTAGGGTTGAATGACCGACAATTGCTACTGGATGAGAATAAATATCATACACCCTTATGTTCCTGCTTACACCTGTCACATTATTTTATATACCACCCACTAATAAAACAATGTGGTTGATGAGATACACACTGTCATTGACATTTGAAACGTGTTTTATCCAACTGATGGAATTACTAAAACTTCAATTGAGATTACTTATTGCAAGTCCATTATCGTCAAAAGTGAAAATTTCGCTAATTTACAGAATGTGTTATGTATTGTATTGCAACTTCGAGAGTAAAACGTTCTCAGTTAAAAAGGAAAAATTGTTTTCATATACTCGTTAAAATTTAATATTTTCTTGTTAAACAACCTGGTCGTCTTTATCCTGCTCTTTATCAAGTCTTACACGATACTAGCTCAAGTTCTCTTTTTAAATGACCGCATTAGAGTTATTGGTTTGCTAAACGAGACTAGCACCATCCCCCGAGAAAGTTTCTCAGACTCAAGAATAGTGTTATTCATCATTCTTTATAAATCTACTTCTTTTAATATAAATATCCCAGATTATTTCTTTTTTTCTTATTTTGTAGGGAAATTGATCATTTTGAAATGTTTCCTTCTGATGTTGAAATAAGAATCAGCTGTATTATTCTGATAAATCCTAACAAGATAGTGGAAGGGGGTGAGAATACAAAAATGAAAACAGCTGTTATGAATAACTTTAGGAAAATTGGGCATCTATACGAAAGTTGCAGCACTTATATAGAAAAATCACATAAATTATTGGAAATAACCGTCACAATACAATTTCAGTTTCAATTGAATTACTGTAAATGATCAATATGACTTCCCGTTTGTATTATATTTATACATAATGAAACTTACTTATAAGGATTTTTGAAATTATAATTAACTAACTTTCTTATTTGTATTACATACAGCATAATGTTCTGAAATAGAGAATATTGCAGGAATAAACAGGATGTTCTTATAAGTTCAATTTCGTAATCATTTTTGTTTATGTAGACCTATTACATATTATTCAACATTTTCATTTATTTTTCGGCAGGGCTCATTCACATTTGAAGTTATCATATTGCATGGCGTCCTTGTAGTTCATTGACGACTATGCAGATTACATCAGTATAAAGCACCTTTTGATTGTAATACACGCAAACCATACCTTTTATTTCCCACCGAGGACATTGACCTTCAAACTATCGTCACACCGATCGTTTTCAGATTATTTATTCAGAGGATAATCTGATTGTTCGTTTTATTGCTTATGTTATATAATTATAATTTATTATTTTATAGTATTCTACGTATATAGAGGCGATAACTAGAAATAAAAGGTGATTGCCCAATGAGCGGAAGAAGAAAAAAGAGAAATGTGATATTTAGTGTATTTTTAGGAAAAGGCACAAGAATGTATTTTCTTTTATAAAGTATATTTTTTTCCTGTTACTTTAAATTTTTACTTTCATGGAGCATGGCTTCTTTGATTTCAAAAGTTCTGTATGAAATGTTCAATGTTGCAAAGACGGCCTCAAACCCTCGACGCTATTTCGAGATGCTATTAAAACCCTATATAGTGATATTTCGACACACTACATAACCAGATGTTTTTTACTACAGTTTACATTTCAATACAAAAAATAATAAGAAATAGATTAAATATTCAAAGAGAATTCCTTACCATTTGCGGAGAATTCTATGCTAGACAATCGAGCTTTGTCCCCAGGTCTTCTTGGATATGATGAGTCAATATAAGCATATCCTCCAGTCACACTATTAGATAATACACTTCCTCTATCTTGAACAGGTCCAGTTAGTGGATTTAAGCTACCACGACCCTGAAAATTATAGTTGATTATAAATCAGTTATGTGCTGGATATAGCCTGCAAATGAGAGAGGAATGTCGATTCGTATCACATAATATTATTCGCTTTGGTTTTTAAATCCTATTTCATTTTTCACAATTTCTCTTTAACTGGTAATTACACCAACATGAATATGTAATAGAGATGCAATATATAAAACAACTAATTACTTTACTGATAAGCATATCAATTGCTGAAATAAAATGTTAAGTACTCACCAACTTCCAGTCGAAATCGTCATTCTGTTCGTTATTCCACCCACAGAATCCTCCATCAAAAGTACAATGCCCAGGACACCCTTCCAGGTTCCTTAGATCGAGATTATCAACTGCCCAATAACCTCGATAACGACGAAGAGGATCAGAAACATCTTTAGGAACTGCCTCAACTACCACCTGATGGAAACAAATAGTGGTTATAATTTAAGTAACATTTATCTCGCAGGAATTTTCAGGTTCTGCTGCATTTCATAATCAGTTACGAAATTTACATAAATATATCAACTTCGCGTTTCTGTGCTTAATTTAAGGAAATTGATCTTGAAATAGCTCATGCAGAACTTCAACAAATTATTATTTGGTTATTTACCCGACAACGATTTTAGTGATTATTCTAGTGCAACTTTAATGAAATAACTTATTTATGCTACAAGGTGTAAACTTCTGATAGTTACGAGACTACTTTTTTTTACTAATTTTTCAATAACTCTTCAATCTCTTCTTCCCAAGAAGTGAGGAGCATCATTGAGGTACAATATTTTATTACGATATTTGTTGTACAAGCAAACTTCTTGTATTATTTTTATGACATATTTTCTCCTATATGAAACAGTTGTCGTAGTTATAATATTACCTGAAAGATTTGTCATCTGTGTATTCATTTTCATTTATATTTGAGTATTTTCTTTGGTATGCCTTTGCAGCCGAAACGTATACAAACGAAAATACTCAATTATGAATGAAAATGAGCACGAAAAAATGGCAAAACTATCAATTACTATTGTAACTACAGTTGTCCTATAAAATGATACTTTGCAATGGTTTCGTTTAAGAAATACTGGAATTAGTAAATGGAACATAGTAGTTTTGGGATATCTCATCTTATAGTGACGACACCACTTTTTCTATAAAAATGTTTAAAAAAAAATATTTTTGCGTACTATTTGCAGTGCCCTAGTTTTGCAAGTGAATTGTGTGCTGGGCATTATGTAATTATAGTTTCCGCTTCATCGAATTTGCTGTGAGTTGATTACCTATACGTTTCTGTTAGAATGTGTAGTAAAAATAAAACATTAAAGTGTTCACTATGGTGAAATAATGCAACAGAAAATACGTTACTCTATTGTTAGATTGTAGTGTATACGTTCAATCTACAATAATTGATGGTACATGTCAGTTGGAGGGGTTATAGCATTTAATGACGTTGTAAATAAATTAACCTATTCCAATTTGAAAACTATCGACTTGAGATAATAATTTTCCAATTAAAGATTTGAAATTATAATGAAATGGCAAGAATATTATTTTATTTAAATGTATAGATTACTGTCAAATATGGAGTTAACATAAACGTTGCCGACCAAGTATCGTTTTTATTAATGTATTAGACATACAATTTCCTAATAGTGTAAATTTTCGAGCGTAAATTTTATTAATAAAAGTACGAACATGGTATGGCACTTTCATTTTGAATGTTTGAGATTTCCATAATAAATTTCCCGTGCATAATTTTTCAGTTCATGCAGAATGCTGAAAATTTCAAATGAGAGAGGAAGTAAATTTATTTGAGTAAGATTGTCTATAAGACGTATTGACGTAAATGCCTGCAAAACATAACAATGAAACTACTTCTGTATAATATTAAAAACATTTCAAATGTTTTACCTGATGTGGTGAATTGCAAGCATAAACTACTTCTGCTGTTCTCCATTGTCCATTTGTATCTTCTCTTGTTTCGAAGAGAACGAAATCTTGTGGAGCATCTGCACGACGAAGAAATAATTGTTCTTGATCTTCATTACCTTCAATCACTGGATGAATTACTACTCGAAGTTTGTAAATGCTTAAACCCTCACTTGCGTAACTGAAAGAGGAAAATAAGTGTTATGAATCAGCTTACGACTAACATGAAAATGCAAGAGTACGAAACAAGCAACTTTCTTTAACAGTTCAATGTTTCTCAAAGATTGGCTTCTGTTTTTGTATTTTGCTTTGTTTGGAATTTCGTATGTATGTTTTCTAATATTTATTTTGGTTTTCCACAATATTACAAGACTCAGAAGATTTATACGATAGGTATTTCAAATCATTATTAATGCCGATCATTCATAAGAGTCACGCCTTTCCTCTGATTGCTTGAATTGACATCATAATTATGTGAAAATTATTATAGCGTATTAGAAACTATAATACACTAAGACTTAAGACATAACAAATTTTGACCCCATTTTTATGTCTCATTATTTCTTATCTAAATCAGAAAGACATATTTTAATATCCCCTTCCCTTTCCATTGAATAACCTCCATATGAAGAAGAAAAGTTATTCCATTGAGAATTATAACAGTTAAATTCAGTAATAATTGTTATTAGATTAACATTAATCCTCCTTCGTAATTGTTCATTCTATAGTAATGATTTGAAACTTACTCATAAACAAGACATGCTCCTTTTGGTCCAGTTGGATCCATAAGTTGACTGATTAAGATGCCACTATGTGTGGGATTCTCACGTGAAGCTGATGGAATCTGGGAGGAATCAAATACTATGTAACCGCCTGGAAACAAACAAACATATATTTAAACCATCTGTAGAACGAGCTTTGATTATAAAGGAATTCAATTGATTAGCATATCGTTATAAGTTTACTGAAGTTTCTATTCATTACGATAAAAAAGAACCCACTATTTCAAAATCTGCATAATAAGGAAATGTGTGTAGCACCAGTGGCAAAGTCAAAATTAAAATTATTTGTCATAATATAAACCTATTACTATAGCTACTATAGTTTCGAGTTTTTTGGAGCTAAAGAGTGAATCAAAATATTTTTCAGGATAGAAATTAGTTTGCATTGACAAATACAAATAACAATCTATAGTGTTAGATTCTCAATCTGTTTTCTGTATTTTCATCCAAGCAAATGTGCAGTTTTTAATAGTCATTTAATAACCACTGATAAAGAAAAGAATGCGATGAGCTGTCGTTCTAATATAATATTTATTATAAGAAAACTGCAAAATTTGTAAAATTTCACAAACCACATAACCACAGCTTTCTGATTTGATTTATTACAATATACAAAGTTAACGTTTTCTTTAACCCTGAACTGAATATATTTTAATTTATGAAGAATCCGTAATATTAAATCTTCTAAATAGAGTTTAGAGATATAAAAATTTTCAGACGTAATTCCTAAATATTTTTAATTATTCTACTAATAAAATAACCGTAATATTTTATGTCAATGTGAATTAACGAAAATAGGTTTCATTAAACTATATAATTTCATATAAGCGTACTGTCTCTTCTGACAACATTACTGTGAGTTCTGATTAGTTCTTTTCCCCATCAATAATTTTGATGTGAAACTAAGTATTGAATTGACCTTTCAATCAATCATATTATTGTAGAATGATGTAACTAAAGTTGACACCTCATAATCTTTCATCTTGGAAATGTTGCGACAAACAGAATTTCAATTCCAAATACGTATTCACAAGGTTCAAACTGATTTATTACCAAATTTACATTACAATTATTTCAACGCTTTACATGATAGTCAAGGAGAATAAGAAGTAATTTAAAAGATATAAAATGTATACTTGACATTCGAGAAGAACTGCTTTAAACTTTATGATGGTTAATAAAAAAAATCGTGAGAGTGTCTCTACATTACGTGTTCATTTTAAAATTCTGTTCACAAGTTTTTTTCATATCCAAAATGTCGTAATATAGTGTCATTTTGACGCGATACCATAGGAAAACAACAACAAAGGTGTATAACCACTGAACCAGTCAATGTATTGTTGTATAAGTGGTTTATGAATCGGAATTGTATTTATGGTAAGCAATAGATGCTTCTTTTCTTCAGTATTTGTTAAAAAAAAAATAACATTAAGCATTCTTCAGCAGTGTATGTAATTACATTAACCATTACTACGAGTCAATGAGGCAAGAATATAAGCAGAAATCAAGGAAAAGCAAGAACAACTGAAAAATTAACACATTTTTTTTCACTAGAATTTAATAAGAATAGTTGCTTGGTCACATATAAATTTATTCCGGATATACAGTATAAATGGATTTTAAATTTTCTGTATTGTCGAATAATATTTACATTTTAACTGGAAAATTCTATTAAAAAGGCAAACAATGGTATAAAATTATACTCGAGATGATCTGCCGGGCGTTTGGGTAATCAAATAGGTTCAGATCACAGTACGAACACTTTGGTGACCCGAATTGAACCAGTCACCAGTGGCCCAAAACAACCGGTTTTGTTCATTGCCTGCTTCACAATCAGGATAGAGTCATAATTTCTATTATGTGGTTTTAAAGAATATTGATAGATTTTATTTTCAAGGAATATTGATAGATCTTATTTTGAAAGAAATGGATTAGTAACCAAAATTAGTGATATGAAAAGGTTTCTATTTTAAATAAATGACTATTGTGACTAACACTGTAAATTTTATTTCATTTAGGAATTTATCAGTAAATAGATATTTTCGGAATTTTCATATTGTTTAATTCGTTTAATATACAGTTATACTTTTATGACAAGATATGTTAAAATTAAAGTTGTTAAACACTTAAATTCAAATTCTCCGGTTTTGATTCATCGCGTGACTTCGGGTCACTTCCAGCCACATGGTGACGGGTCATTGCCCATTGGACTAAGATTTCATGACCAGGTTCGTCTCTCTTTGAATGAACTCTAGAAGCTCAAAAATAAATAGCTGAGATTTGATCTACTGCACGACTGATGGTTACAAAGTAGTTGATCATAAAGTAATATTTTTATATTTAAAACGCTACTGAAAAGTTGAACAGGAAACTAAACAATAATTACTCTTGTAACATACATTGATGCAGAAATAATAAAATATCTGTAAACATATATTCAGAAGTTGTATTCTCAAATCACGTTAACAATTTTATCGACATAGCTAGAAACATAGAATTAATAATAAAAAAATCCATTACTATCACGTAAATCAATATACTTAAATTTAACACACGTGTACGAAAAATGATAAATTATTATAATACAAATTGGGAAACACCATAAAGGACTAACGGAGAAGCTATAATAAACGTTTAACTATGTCGTCACTCGACACTTAATTTGACTGTAACGCGCTTAAAATTTTGGTAGTTCCTTTTAAAATAGTTATATATACCGGTACTCATGTAGCCAAATCTCACACTTAATTCTGATTTTAAACCTTTTGTAAGAAATGTTTGATTATCGTGACAAATATTCTCAAATTGGTATAAAAGAAAAGTTTTTTTATAATACAAATTCATTGCGCTTCACCTTATTACGTCCTCGGACTAATTTCGTCCCGTTGTGACAAACCAACCATCATAGCTGAAACCCTTTTGTGAAGTTATTTATCAGATTTATCAAACTGTTGGTATAAATATGTTTATTTAGTGGTCTTAAACCTTGATCCAGTTTATAGTTTCCTATTGTTACTTTCACCATGACACCATCCAGCAGCCACCCTACTGCAGGATGACCACCAAGTGAGAACAAAAACAAATGTGATCATGAATCATTCAATCTCCATGCTTGTTATACGGGTAATAAACAATGCATGGAACAAAGTCAAATTTAATAAAGAGTAAAAACAAACCTATACATACTGAATTTTATACTTTGTTACGTATTGTCATCAGATTGTTATGATAATGTATTTTTTTTTTTCAAGACTGCTCGAAATGTTGGTATTTTATGATTTCAGCGACGATTACTTATGGTCTCCAATTTCTTTTCCTTTTATTATTGCAAATGAGTAGCATGAACGATTTGTGATGATAATTTTGATGATTTTGACCACTTTGCAACAATTGCAGAATTGTTAACATTTTTTATGAATTCCCCATTCTTCCTCCAAAAACTTTTTTGGTTAGGTGATACTTATTATTATTATCAAATATTGAATTAATTTATATATACAGGGTGGACTTGACCCGATTTTCAAGCAGCAATAGTTAAAACTTATTGACTTAGGGAACTGATCCTACCACCAAATTAAAGCTCTTCCAATTCTCCTTCGAACAGTGTATGGGTTCTTGGATGAGGTATGACAGATTTATGACTATGGCCAATTTACAAAAAAGTACCGAAAATAAAAGTTGTAAAATGAGAAAAAGTAAAAAAAAAAAAAAAAAAAAATGCTTCAGGATGTATTTTTGCTCTCACATGTATACATCGTAAATGCAATACCAACAGAAAATATTGTTCGCTGTTGTTTTAGGAAACAGAATATGAAGAACACAAAAATTGATGCATGGAATAAATTTATCAAAATTAGATTTCAACGTTAATTTCAAGGTAAAGAAAAATATTGAGTGCAGTGGTGGATTAATAAGGTTCTGAACTTCTCAATCAAAAATAAAAATTTTACCCCTTTATAATCCAAAAAAAAATTAATGTTTGCTTTTTTTTTCTCATTTTATAACTTTTATTTTCGGTACTTTTTTGCAAATTGGTTATGGTTACGAATTTGTCGTTTATCATCCAACAACCCATACATTGTTGGAAAGAGGATTGAGAGAGCTTTAATTTGGTGGCACATTCAGGCTTTTAGCTCAAACAGGTTTTGAAATATTGATGTCTGAAAATCGGACCAACTTTTTTTGGTTCATCCTGTATATCAACTTTATATAATTATATTACCATTAAGATTTGACAACATCGCACAAATGAGATGTTACCAGCAGCATGTCACGAATGGAAACAGTTCCGTAAGGATCTCTGGTTGTCTAAATCAATGGAATTTACGTTTGGTTTAAGAATTCAATCAGAGAGCTGTCTGAGAATGCTTCGTATTATCAACATTTTGAATATATGACCCGTCCAATAATCAGCTTTAAAAATTTAATTTATCTTCAGCCCAAATCAATGTCATTTTTCTTGATATTTCAAGAACCTAGTGATACTATATTTACTGTTTTTTGCTGTAACAACACTGAATGTTTTCTTTTGGGATTGATTTCTTTCTGTTTCTACTGCTTATGCTATATACCTATATTCACTTTCCTGCTGCTTTTGTAGCATAGTGGGTGTCAATCTTATGGCTCTCTAATCTGAGTCATGACTACTTTCTGTTCCCGAAAAGAAAGAAAAAAGAGCTCCATCATGATTTCCATTTGAAACTCCTGAGAACATTTACAGTCCTAGTGAATAGTTAGGACACCTTTTCACTAACGAAGTGTATGACCACTTAAGAAGAGTTGATGAGTACTTATTGATTGAAAAGGTCTTTTATTGCTAAATGTTAATTAAGTGTTGAAATATGTGAAAGCTCCATGCGAAGCTTATTGGATAAGGAGTCTTGTGGATGACTTCTCAGTATTTTTTCTGCTGGATGTGTATAAAAAAGTTACAGTTCGTTGACTGACGAGACAAAATTTTATTTTCTGATAATTATCGATAGCACAGAGTAGGTTGTTTCAAATGACTCTCTCGCTATAATAGTAAAAAAAATCAAACCTATACATACTGATGGCTTTTACTACAAGATGAACTACAGTAATTCAATTTTACATTTTAGTAAAATAATGTTTCTTACCGTCTTTGTTCTCTGTGGCATCAGCGCATGGTCCTCCAATCCAGTTGCAGGTATCACCAGTTCCTTCCTTCCACTTCTGTGATGTTTCATTATACAGATGTTTCCAACCACACATACGAGAATCACCAGAACCATCAAATGTACACGAATCAGCTGTAAAAACAAATTAACATATATCAGCGTTAAGAAATATAAAACAGTGTTATACGAGAGTTCTGACTTTCTTGGAGCAATTGTTTCTAATGAACCTTTCCGAAATGGAGAACTTATAAATATAGGAATTTGGATTTGCTCTCGATGTTACATGAAGTGGTTTAAGAAATGAGATTTATTTCAGACTATTTTTATGTAAAAGTATAAAAATTATTATAGTTTTCAATTTAATCAATTTTTCAAACGTAAAAAAACGGAATATTTTTTTAACATTGGTACTCTTTTAATTCTGTCACTCCTCCTACATACATTAATATTTTTTGTTAAAAAAAAATGGGACGCTTTTATAGAACGCAATATTTTCTGAAATAATGAAGATAGAAAAACGAAACAAACAGTATATTAATGATTTTCTTGTTTTCTTTCCAAAAATGTATGATTGTATGGTATTTCATGCCGTATTCCGGCTACTGCAGCCTTAGATATAAAATAAATCGTGAATGACCGTAGTTACAGTGGAAAAAGAAAAATATGATATCCTATGAAAAGTACAAGAAAAAAAGTAAATGTTTTTAATAATAATTAGAGGATGCAAAGAAGTAGTGGAAATATGTTATAGTTTATAATTAAGGAATCACTTACATTTATATTTATATATATGTTATAGTTTATTAATCACTATAAAAAAATTAAAGCATATTGAGGTGAATATGGTCACATAATTCTACCAGCGTAATGTAAGTATACAGTAAGTAATTTCTTCTTTCCATGAAATGAATTTCAATCTACAATATCAAGTTTGAATAATATTGATTCAAGGAGAACAGTCTCTATAGAATATCGTACTCAGAATAAATATAAAAGTGATACAAAATATCTCAGGAGATTTATCAGTCAATAGGCTTATCTCTGTCATATCCCGCATTATACTGTATACAATTCTTTACTGTGTGTATCCGGGATTTCTGGAATATTATTATTGTTTAGAAAGGATTGTGAATCTGTACTTGTTTTTATAATTGAATTAAAACCTTTTTTTTTTTTTTCGCTTTTATGGTTAAGACTGAAATTTCTTTGTGGAACAATAAATTGTAAGGAAATACGCTTACTTTTAAAATTCCTTTATTCTTCCTTTTCTTTTTAATATTAGGAAAAAGAAATGTTCGACCTTGCATATGAGAAAATTAATGGCAGATTCTTTATCGCTAGTGATCCAAATTTATAATGAGAAAAAAAATAAAGAGCAGGAAAACAGATTTTCTTCACAATCTAAGAATAATTATATTAAATAGAAAAATAGAAAATTAAGATACATTTAGACATTGCTTTTTTATCCTGCGATATTTAAAGAATATTAAGTATTCTATTAATGAATAATTATTTCCCCTGTTAAAAATTATTTATAGCGTCTTGCTTGTAAAGTTATTGTTTCTCATCATGAACAGCATCTTATGTGTAAATAATTATAATATATTGTAAATAGAGTTCCTACCGTGCGCAACGAGACCAAAGGGAATTTTCCCTTTGTAAACATTTTGTGAATCTTTTCAAACTTTTATTGTACAGTTGATAAAGCCTTTTTATTAATAAAGGTGAAACGTCC
>JAQIWE010000577.1:0-21015 GCA_034698565.1 Campodea plusiochaeta | reverse complement strand
AGCGATATCGACATCTACTTCTCCAAGAACGGGTGGTAGAAAGGGGGAGTGAAGCCAGGACGGCCATTTTGGATTCGAAAACATCAATGAAAAGGCGATCAGAGCGTGCGAAGAAGAAAATCGACTCGAATATGTCGAAACCGAAGCCATCCGGCGAAGAAGGAGTATCTGTAACGACTACAGAACCGATAGCCGTCGTTTCGAACAGTAAATCGACCGAAAATGTAAAAAGTGTCGAAAATAGGCCTACCGAAAAAGAGGCCTCGAAACAGATGAAACGCAAACAACTCTCTGAAAAGAAGCGTGGTAAAACAACTATCGAACCGCCCAGCCCTGCCTATGAGTTGGTCGAAGCCGTACATAGAGGAAAAGAATCACGTGTGACGAAAAATGTGGAAGAAAAACATAAAACGGAAGAAAACCTGTTAGAAAATGTTGGGGCTGTAAAAGGGGGTGTGGTCCTCAAGAATCGGGGAGCCAGAATGGGATATTTTAAGAAAGCAACGACGGGAAAATATGCGGGATGCAAAATCTTGTTAAATCGTGACGAAAGGCCGCTCGAAAGAATAGACAAACCCGACGATGACGATAGCTTGTTATTAGAAGACGGAGAATACGATGTCGAAGGCCTGGAGGAGTCCGTGTATGCTAAAGCGACGGAAAAACCGCCCACAGAACTCGATACAAAACCGGCCGAAGTAGCTCCGGAAGTAAAGAAGTCCGGCAAACGTAAGCGAAGCCCTATACGATTCTTCGTCGAGGAAAAATCGACCGTCAATATCGAGAAGGAAGTTAGCGAGCGTTGCGAACCGGTAGATGTCACTGAAGCAATGAATAGGCGAAAAATGAAAGATGAGGAGTTGAGTAAAAGAAAATTTGAAAACGATCGTGAGAGGTTCGAAAATGTAGAGCGGAGCGTCATAGAAGATCGCGCCGAAAGTAAGATCGTGATCAATGACGACTTGCATGCTCGAGTGAATCAAAAACGTGACCGCGCGAATGAAGACAGGAGCAAATCATTCTGTGTGAGATACGAACCGAGGGGCACGACGCCTACGAAAACTCGATTTAATTCCCCTTACGAGCCTAGGGCGTATGGTGACAAGAATGAACCTGGGAGACCCGTGGTTGTTCAGACCAAGTATATACAGCCTGAATTACGCTACGCTAGACGAGAGCCATCGTCCGACATGGCAAGAACGCTAACTCGAATGAAATATCGTAGTAACGCATATTATGCCGAGCGAGGAAATATTCCCGAGGGGTCGGTGACCGAATACGAGAGCGATCATCTGTCAGAATGTAGCGAGCAGGAAATTTTACAGCATCGGAAGTTATATGCGAACGACAAACTCATCCGAGCGTTGGCGTTGAACGAACGAGAGAGGAACCGTCTGACTGAACGTGAAATTGCGAGTTCGGATGAGCGATTGATGCTACTTGAACAGTTGCAAGAAAGCGAAATGCGATTCGAGCGAATGAAAGAGGATCGAGACCGAGAGTACACCCAAAGGTGCCTGATGGAGGACGAGGTTATGCGACTGCGAACCGAACTCGAGTGTTCCGACGACACAACCGAATGGGACTCGAAGAAGGGTTCCCCACGTCGGTAATAACCGCAAAAGAAGACCGTCGTTCACGTTGAGAATGTTCCGTGCGACCGATCGTTCTTTTATTTTTTATTTGTATTTTTTGAATTTTTCGTAGTTTTGTAAAGAATATTTGAATTGTATAATATTTTCGATCTCATTTTGTCTACTACATAAAACAGCTGTGCCTATTAAAAAGTACAAAGTAACTTTTTATATTTTATTAAAGTTAAAAATATTAAAAATTAAAAATTTAGGAGGCTGTTTATGTTTTGTATTTATGTGGTTTGGAAGAATGATTAAAGAAAGTAATAAAAACAAAAGAAAAAAAAAAAAAGATAAAAACCCAACAAAACAAAAATATCCGAATCGAAAAACAGCGAAAACGAAAGTTTATCGAGCGTTGCGGCCAGGTACACGATGTATCCTGGAAGGTATGCGCTACCTTGAACACACGACCACGTAAGATTGCGTCGTATCAGGAGAAGGAAGCGAAATAGCGTACGATTTTACAGGTGAAGGTTGAAAAAGAGAATTGTTTTTGAACGAGTTGTGAAGTTACGAAGTTGCTGGGCGAAATATAATGAATCAGGAAGGAAGCACCTGGAAAGGGGCCTTGCCTGCGAATTAGAAAAAGTTTTTGGAATGAGTAGTTGATTGTAGCGAAAAGTAAAAACAAATCCGTCGAAAGAAAGTCGTTGCGTCCTATTTTTGCCAATTTTTACCTGATGCGGTAAAAATCGCCAGGTGGATGTAGGAGCGCAACTCCTAACGCACGTAATAATAATAATATCCGTCAACAATACGACATTCGAATAACCCGCTCATATTCCCAACGGCGGGAAACATTTTAGACAACGCAGAAAGTAATAAATCTTGCGAATAAGATGCGCCGGTAGCCTACCAGACAGGAAGGTTACGTAATAATATGGAGCCGGAAGTTGTTGGTTGTTTTGGGAGAGGTTTTGGAATGATAGATTGGAAATGAAGGAGAACTGAGATCAAAATAATATACAGAGAATGCATGAAGAAGACGAAGGATGTAAATATGATATCAACTGAGCAGTGAACGAAGCATTATAGACTTTTGACTACGCAGTGATAAACATTTGATCCCGAGTTTGTGTGAAAGAAGAATAAACAATTGAAGACCTTGGTTCATGTCCCACGAAGTGCAAGATCAAGGTCAATAAAACCTATAAAATAGGTAAAGGTATATATGTGAGATATGACTGAACTTCATGAGAGTATTTGTAAATAAAGATAATCCGATAATATGTATACAGGGTATTTACATGTTTTGCACTTTTTATTATTCACAAAACACTGTTTAATCTTAAATAATAAATATAAATTCATTAATCTAGTTTGTTACCAAATTAGGACATCTAGTACATTAAAACAATAACTATTACAATATAACCATTTTTAGTATATTTTATTGTCATGCGCAATAAATAAAAAGAACCAGTTTACCTGTCAATGAGATTGGTCGTGTTTTATTTCGTTGGAGGGAAAGATGTCAAAATAACACAAGAAAGTGGGTTTTTAGCTCTAAAACCACTTGAATATTGTAGCCGAATTATTTCTAAGAAGACTGACGTAAGTTTAATTACGATACGACTAATATCGGCGGTGATATTAAGACTTTAGCGATTTTCTGCCAATGGCGTCGGTTTTGGCTTCCGTTGATAACCAGCGAGGCAACCGCCGAAGACCGTGGTAGCTGAAATAGAAAGAAAGCAATGGTCAGTATCATTGTCGAATCGTTTATCATCGATTGATACTTACCCTGGATCGTATTCGCACCGATTCGTGCGAATCTGGATGCGATATCCGAATTCGACTGACGTCGAAATAAAGCCAATACGAATTTATTGGTAACGAGAAGTTCCGTCGATTACGCCGTCCGTTGTACCTGGAAAGGAAGAAAATAACATCAGTAAAACAAAATACACCAAATACGAGAAACTCTATCAGGTCCTGAAACAACCTGTAAATAAAAATATAAATTTCTTTTGTCGTAAGGAGGTGACACGTGAGACTCGAACCGCGGCAGAACCATTCCACCGTTCCCGCCAAAAGGGTTTTTCGTGTCGGGAATCAAAAACCCATAAACAAACCGTATGTAATATTTTATTACGACAATAGAATATTGCATACCAGGATTCCTCCCCATACCCCCCTACACTGCACTTAAAAAAAATAACGAAAGCTTTGAAATGCAAATTTCAATTTAAAATTTGATATGCGACCGTCTTTATATTTCATTTTTAAACACTATAAAAGTCAGTGTGGGACTAACTTTAAAGTACTATCTATATGGATATACTTTGAAGTAGGTCCCACATATGGAGATATGGCACATAAGGTTCAATGTGGTTCAACTTCAAAGAATACCATAATCTTTAACATAATGTGTCTGGTTTGATTGATATTAGATAAGTAAGCAGAAAGAGAGCCCCAAAACTATGGAGACGTGGGTGCGAATCTTACCAGAGAAATACATATTTTCTCATGATTAATAATTCATTTATTACGTAAGGTGTATATCTGTATATTAATTTCATCATATAATATCCTCTGTCATTTTTAAAGAACTTATCAATATTAAAGTTATGGTATAATACGTGAACCTCAGAGATATATTAAGCTTCGAAAAATAAGCCGAATAATATACTGAACATAAATTCGACCAACAAAAATAAAGTTGATTCCAGTGGTCATGTCTGCACAATCCTATATAAGAGACCTCTGAGTGCAGAAACTTGTGTACTACCCTCCAATAGCAAGAGTTCCAAAAGGCAATGTTTTTCAAGCAGAAGAGCAACTAAATTGTAATATTATGCTGAGTTCATAACATTCACGTATATATAAGTCGTTTCTTTCCATTTTGTAGCCATAGAAGCAGCAACCCCTAAACAAGTTGAATTATCGTCTCTTGGCTTTGCGAAATGCTCACAGAGTATAAAATTAATGTGGGTGCTGGAGAAAAGTGACACGTATTATTTCTACTGCAACATCTCGGAATAGAAAGCGAGTGACTTTCGCCATTTCCGGTTGCAAATAACAGACTAAAATAAATCGATAGGAACATTTGTTTAGGGATTATTCTAGCTTTCCTCTTTGGACTACAATACTATACACTATAGAATTCTAGAAAGAAAGGGAATCTCTGTTATATAAACAGAAAACTCCAACCGTTGATAACAGGAATAGAAACAGTGTATTCAGAGTCTACAATGATCGGGAAAGAACAAAAAATGGGGCGGATAAACTTTTCATTGTTATTTATGTTTTTTGTTACCTTTTTCTAAGATTTTCTTTTTTCTTTTGATTTCAGCGGGAAGAATAGACCACGCTCATCATTACAACAACGCATACCGTGCATTGGAAGAAACTCTAGTACTGGAAGATGCATTAATTCAAGCTCTGGAACTGATCAATCTTCAAGATACACTTGTTGTTGTTACTTCAGATCATTCACATGTTTTTACCATTGGAGGAACGGGAACACCAAGAGGAAATCCCATTCTCGGTAAAGTTTGCATGTTGTGAAAATTTGATGTTCTAAAAACTGTAACTCTATTCTTGTTGAATAGTGTACGCTGAAAGGAAGGAAATACAGAATGTTAGATCTTGGAATTGAAAAACATATAACTAGGTTCTGAAATAGTGAGTGCTTTTTCGCGAGAATATATGTAAAAAATTAGATGGACAAGAGTTTAGCATGTTATCTGTAACGTTAATATATTCGGAGAAGTTATGTAAAAGAATTTGGAATAATTAATATGATATTTTTTTGCCATGTAGTACGTACTTTTGCATTATGACTGCTGAAAGAAATTTATTTTTTAGTTCTATTCTGGACTTACGAATTTTTGGAAATTTCCATGGGTTGAAAATAGAAACCTCTAAATTTCTTTACACGACCAGCCAATTTGAAAGATAAAAAAATTACCATGTAGAGTGATTTTTCTTCGAATTTTTAAAAATGAAAATTGAGCTTTCTGTGACAAACGCTTCTCGAGATATGACCATTTGAAGAAATACTCTGTCACTGTGACATCATGGTGACAGGTCAGGAAAAGCTAATAGCTCTGTAACGGATTGTCCTAATTTATACTAAAGAATTTATAAACAGAACTCTCAAGGTTAAACAAACTTCGTTGAGTTAAATGGAGTTTCCATTTAAACTGCACTGAGGGTTCTTTTTATGGATTCCTTAGTACAATATATAAATATATATTTAAATTTAAAAAAATTAAATGAAAATAATATCAAATTACTGGCGAATTCTCTATAATCCCTTCACACCACTTTTAATAAAGCTTAATTCCTTAGAGTTAAAAAACTTGGGACATTGCTTAACATTTTCAGGTAAGTGAATCATTAGCCAGGTGCCACCCTGTTCTGTTTCTCGAAGAATGAATCTTAACCCCTAACGTAACGCAAGCATTTTTTTTTTTTTTTTTTTTTTTTTTTTCAAAAATCTATATAAAATTAGGAAATTGTTTTCACAAGTTTTGATTGTTTCGAAATCTCAGTTAATATTTGAAGAAAGCAATTTTTTTACTATTGAGAATAAATACCATTTAATTATTGCAGGGATTTCAAGGAATAATTCGATCGCAACAACCAAAACACTAATATAACTTCCAATTTGTTCACGATTGAACAAAGAAGCGTAACACCGACGAAAAATCTTAACGCCTCTTATATCATCGTGATGATTTTTATGTAATAATTACTGAAGATATTGAAAATAAAGTTACAAATAAAGGTGAAATTTTAAGATAAGTTCGACGAAAGTATATTTACTGTAGCTGTAAGTTAAGTATACTCGAATTTTGAAATGTTTAATTATATTTGACAAAAAGGATGATAGCTCGGATCAACAATGAAAATTTACGAATTTTTGTTACCATACAGGGTGGGCCAAAAAAGGGACTCTTTTTTGAAGTGCAATAGAATCTGACTGAAATACTGAAGATAGAAAGTTGAAATAAAAAGTAAATGAAAGGGCATGTTGTTGATTTTCTGCTAAGATAGGTTATGGTGTGATCATAATTCATAATGTATTTTGGAAGATACGGCCATGTGGGTTTGATAATAATCGAAAATTTCAGAAGGTCAGTGTTTTTGATGTTTTTTCAGTAAGAAAGTGACAATACTAAAAGTAATATAAATGATTATATTTGTGATAAAATATTACCATTCCATATACTATATTCTTCATTTTTAGTCATTTCTTACTACCCTAGTAATTTTAATAATATACTGTAGTATATGCTGTTGCAATATTCCAATATACCACACTGACGACGTGAGTTAAAAAGTAATTTTCATAGGAAGGTCCTATAGGCCATAATAAAGTTGGGATGGTCAAAAATTCATATATTTTCAGAAAGAAAACAAGACACAAATTCAAATGCTTTTTATTTTATCATATTAACTTCAATATTTCAGAAATTATTCTATTATAAGGATGAAGTGTCCCATTTTTTTGCTAACCGTGTATCCATGCAGAAACCTTATTTTTTTACAACAAAAATTAAAGGAATAGTGTTTAGCAACTTCTAAATGAATATTGTGATTAAATGTAGGCCTATATTTATTTTATTTCATTTCCATTTTCAATTTGAAATGTTGAACAATACGAATGTAATAGTAAAATCATCATAGGGGAACTAGTGGGTATATATAATCGCCATTTGTGAAATATCCTTCAGCCTTTTCAGTATATATCCCTCTCCATTAGCTAGTTATGACTATTAGTTTGATTATTATAGCGTACATAGTTTTTGAGGTGCAGGAATATGAGGTAATATAATAATAATAATCATACATATAAACGAGAAGTCTACGTAGCTCCGTCTTGGACACTACAGCTGACTTTTGTTATTTTGCTTCCCTACCATCATACGTTTCATTGAATAACTCCGGAACCACCTGGCGGATTTTAACCAAATTTTCAGGATAGTATCTGTATAACCATATACAAACAATTCCGTAGTGAAAACTGACCTTGGTTTCGATTTTTTTTTCGTTTCCATCTTCAAGTCAAAACTTTAACTCTAATTTTCTCCGGAACCACTGGGCTGATTTTAGTGAAATTTTCAGGATTGTAATAGTTTATGCACATGAAAAAAAATCCTTATTCAAAACCGACTTAGCTTTCGAATTTAAAATTTACATCTTCAGAGCTCTGATTTGTTTTTTGATTTTCTCCGGAACAACTTGGCCGATTTTAACCAAATTTTCAGGATATTATCTCAGTAGTCATATAAAAAAAGATCAATAATCAATACCGGTCTTGGTTTCGATTTTTTTCCGTTTCCATCTTCAAGTCAAAACTTTAATTCTAATTTTCTCCGGAACCACTGGGCGGATTTTAGTGAAATTTTCAGGATTGTAATAGTTTATGCACATGAAAAGAAATCCTTATTCAAAACCGACTTAGGTTTCTAATTTAAAATTTACACGAGCAGTCTACGTAGCTCCGTCTTGGACACTACAGCTGACTTTTGTTGTTATTTTGCTTCCCTAATGCTACCATTACTGCACGTAGTACAGTATCTGGTCTTCTTTAGTTAATAATAACGCTCAAAAAAATTCTACTTTCGTCCTTCTAGGTCACGGAAACTTTTCATTTAACAGTTCTTTTCTCCATTCGCCATTTAGATTCTCTGGCAACAACGATAAATCTAAATACAACTTCAGAATATAGTACGTACAGTACTGTATATGGTTTGTAATATAGCGTAGTTGTTTTTGTATAAATCGTGCATAATATAATGTGTAAAAATGAGTTCTTTTTTTATTTTGGTGGTTTAAATAAATCTACAATCAATATTAATCATTTTCTACTGAACAATATACACTATAGTACTCTAGTCATTTCAGTAATGGTAAAAGCTTTCAATGGATGCATTGTGCTTTTTTTTTTTTTTTTTTTACCAAAACCATTGTTTCTTTGATCTTGTGCATTTCATTTACTCTAGCTTTCATTTCGATTCACCCAACTGCATCCACTTTTGCATCATATGTTGTTTTATCAAATGTTTGTATGTTTTAAACATGGCATTGGTATATATATAAAACAATTATACAATTAACATCAAACTGCGTTTTGAGAGGAGTACATTATGATTTTAAATACCTTAAATGTAGTTCATGCATTTTTCCGATGTAAGAATTCAGGATAAAAGTAATTTTGATCACTGATACTCAATGTACTGTATTAGTATGTATATTTCTTGCTATCACAATGATGTATTAATGATTCATTACTGTATCAGAGACACTAGAACTTCAACTGTTTTTCCAGCTGCTAGTGATTTTGTTGTCGTATAGTTAAAAGGTTTTTCTTTTGTAATTATGCCTACGTACATTGATTTCTTGGATAATATTAATAGATACAGTAGCATGATAAGAAATCCTGATCATAATTATTTAATTTTATAAGTTCTCTTTTGACAGAGCTACAGACATAATGTCTATTAATTAGCGATGATATGTTGCTACGTTCAATTATAAAAGAAATAAATTGTATTATTATTTCTTAAATTAAGTATTATTCATTTGGTGCAATGCATAAATAACAGATTACGGTTCAACTAGTTTCATGTTTGATGTTTAATTTGTTTTATTCATATTTTCTTGTAATTATTATAGTTTGTTATACCGTTTCAATCAGTTCGCATATCCTCTCAAAAGCACCCATAAAAATAGCAGTGTATTACCTGAGATCAATAGTTATTTCAATATTTGATGAATAGTAATATTTGAAATTATGTGTGATTCATAGCATGCATTTAATAATCCTTTTCCGCTCTCCCCTCTATAGTGGGTTATATAATGGTGGATTGTAGAGTAACTCATTGTAGTGGCCAATCACGTATATCGAAGAGAAGCGTACAAATTGTCTCTTCAGTTTCTTGGAGAGACGTAGAAAAATGATCCTCGATTGACGCTTTCTCAATACTCTGTTGACTTCTCGACCTCATTTTATGATAAATAAGGAATAAAATATACTTTTCCTTTCAACCAAGTGGAAATTTTCGCGAACAGGTTTCCGATTTTCGAACCTTCGGCTTTGATGGGTACAAGAATAAAACAAAGTTTCCTGTTCTCGCGAATTCTGTAGACTGGAATACAATTTAGGGCGTAAGAAGTTGTCTAAAACAGTTGGTAATAAATCTCTTGCTGATGCAGCTTTCGTTGGTATCTGTATAATTTCTAACACAGCTCTGATGGAGATTAACTCTAACTTCCTCTAGTATGTGAAATTGTGAATTAACAGTTAGTATATATAGATCGTATCGTATATGTTCTTGTGTATGGAAGTATATGATAGTAATGTATATAAGCTTACAGTTATAATAATAATAATAATTCACGTTATTCCCAAACAAATATAATTACACAGGATGACTTATTGTTTAAAGCGGAAAACTTTTCATTCCTAACTTGATTATACATTGTACACTTAAAACATTGAATTCATGCACATGAAAACTGAATCAATGTCTTTTTTTCAACTGGCTTAATGCTGTCGGTAATATGGACAAAAATATACCTTACTTCCCTTAATAAAAACAGAAAGTTATGATTTTGAGATATGACAGTTTTAATTTTGAATGTCGCTTACATTTATCCTGTGTTAAAAAAACATAAAGTACAGTATAAAGAAATAAATGAATATAGAAAAATAATCCAACATACATAATATAGTACAGTGACTTTAATGAAAACACATTTCACATATCTTTAAAAAAAAAAGTCACTTATGTCAACTAACAAGGATGCAATAAAAGTAATTTATATTTAACCTTTGTAAAAGAGGAAAGGAACATGTATAAAACTTTAAATTTTCTTGTCGACTCTCACTGGAAGTGTCAGCAACATAACCTTCCTGTTTTCGCCTATTTAAGGAAACTCCTATGTGTCACAAAGTTGTGGAAAGGTGTTGAGTGGTGTACCTGTAAATGATCAAAGGGTTTTTCTCCACCAAGGTTTCGGATTGCCATATCCTCTCTAAGCACAGCATGGAACTTTTTTTCTTCAAACTGTCAAATGCAGAATGAATTGTGGGAAGGATACCGCTGCTTCCAATTTGCTCCAAGCTCACAACTGTTGCTGGCACTTGAGAAGAGAGTTGTTCTAACAGAGTATTGCTACAACTTTGTCATTTGACTACACAGCATAACTGTACTGATGCAATGAATTAATATCATCTCGATAAATAAGTGTATGAAACAAATTCTTTCTCTTTCTGATATGTTTCTTCAATATATTTCAGTACTGAAATAAGGGTATACCTGTTTGCTATATAAGGGATATAGTGATATCGGTATAGTGTGAATAAATAAAAAAATTCTCTTTCACTCCCTTCCTTCACTATACTTATTGCCAATTCTCAGTAGTGGAAGGTTAAGTGATGTTAACATCAGTAAGCGTAAATTTTCATGATGATGTGCTGGACGTTAACATTTGACGTAAGAAGATATATAATAAAAATAATATCTTTAGACCATTCCAGCAGATTGTTGTTTTATTCACATGTTTCGGGAACATCGTCCCGTTAACATAAACAGTACTCCAATCATGTGATAAATACTAGTCAATAATAATTGCAGTATTTTGAAAATGGGACGATGTGATTTTATTAGACGATTCGGTCGAGTGAACGTGAATAAATAAAGGTATGTACTGATCATACGTCTTCTATACAATATAATTTATTACTATAAAATTAAAACGGTTCGTTTAGGTAAACTGAAATGTTTAAGTACTTTACAAAAAAATCCACAAAAAAAAACTATTGGTGAATGGCGAACATTTTCTAAAGGTAGTCAATTTTTTATTTTTTATTTATAAGATTTTCGTTGCCGTCAGGAAACGTCGCTTCAACTTGTTAAAACAGATGACAAATAGAGCATAGCAGTGATATATGAAAATATAGTGTTATTGGGAGTCAGATGAGCGCTAGGTCGAAATTTTTAAGTTTTTCATCACTTCTTTTATCATAATTTGAAATAACTGTTGCCATTTAAAAGGCCTTTTTATTTTAATATTTCTAAAAATTTATCCCCTTTGTTAATTACACACTATACGGCAACTTATAATAAAAGCAAACCCTTTGAGTCCCTCCTAAATCCAAACCTCCATGGTGGTCGAGAACAAATTTTTTGGTTTGAATATTCAAAATACCAAGAACAAATTCTGAACTAAAATGCAAAATGAAATAAATACAAACGTCTATACGGAATAAATGAAGATTAGGCGTATAATTATATGAAGATGCATCATATTTTACTTCTATATTAATGTTCTATGAAGTGTGCAGGCAAGATTGGTCTATTTCAACCTCTTTTCTTTTTCAATTACTATTTTTACATCTCTTTCATTCTTTTTTTTAAGAGTGCGGGGCCCCTTCTGAGCGCGGGGCCCTAGGCCATGGCCTTCATTGCCTAATGGTTAATACGGCCCTGGTTGCCGGCACATTCATTCAAATTCTTGTGCTTTAATAAATATTCTAAAAAATATTGAACGAACTGTCTGTATTTCAGGCAGAATCAGGCCTAATTTTTCTCCCTGAAATTAAGTCTTACTGTCCGGAACAGATAGGCACTTAGCCAGGATTTCGAAAGGGGGGTGGGGGTGCAAAAGTGATATCGGCGACCTTCCGAAGAGCGCCACCATAGTTCGCAGTTGGCGCGAAGAAGATGAAAGTTTTGAAAAATTAACAACCAATTTTTAGGCAAATTTGAAGATATTTTATAAATTGAGATTTAAATGTATTCTCATAATCTTTCAGAAATATCAATAAATTTTCACTATTTTTAACATAGTTTTAGTATAATTTTCAGTTTTATCTTTGTTAAGCGAAAATATAACTCTCAAAACGTCTCCTTTGCTTACGCCACTGAGAAGTTTAACTATCTGATTGAAGATTTGTAATTTTATAGCTTTTAACTTCGCCCATAATTATGCAAAGTTTCAGCATTCTCACTAACTCATGAGTTAAAAGTTACATCATTATTCATTTCAATATTTTTTTCCTGTACAACTATTCGTTTCGCACGTCTATTTGGCATCTTTGATTTTGGAAACAGACATATCGGATTCATATTTGCAAGTGTGAGCTCATCATACAAATTTGGAACTACACATGGATCAGATTATGGAATGTTTTCTTTAATATCTCAATAACATTATAAATTAAAGAAGAAACTGTAAATCTCAAAAGTAAATCACAAAATGTTGCGCAAGACTGCTGCCTCACTTCTATAGTTAGCTGATATCTCAGTGGTTAGTAAAGTAATAAACAGATGAAGAAGAAGTAGTTAAGAAGAATGAACCACCACTTTTATAACAACAAGAACGAAATGAATTTTACGGAATTAGAAAGGGCTTTTTCTACAAATGTGCTTGATTTGTAATTTTGTGATTTGGCACACTGAAACATACAACCAGTCATCATGTAAAAACAGATTTGAAAATTAATTCCATGTTTCCATCATATGGGCTAGGAGTTCCGACGACGTGCATATCTAATTTTTTCCTGTGTTAATTTCAGATGAAAGCATACTATATATATCAGAAGCGCCCAAGAGGTATTTCAGGGCGCTGCGCCCGTCTGAAACGCTCTAGATGAGACACTAATAAGTAATAATAATTTTTGTTACTTTGAATATTTTTTTCACCGAAATATGTCAGGAATAGAGCGAGGAATACAAAGCATTTTGTACTATTGTAATAATATACGAAATTTGTCCAGATGCGAATAATTATACGTTTTTATAATTCGAACTTGAAATAGAAATCGGAAATTAAAACGTATTAATTAGGGAAGTGATATTGACCACATTTATGTTTTAATAATGAATACCAAAAAATGTCCTTTCAACAATGTAACATATGGTTCATTAAAATCAACCCTTCTATAAAAAGTTTTATATTTACTGTGAATAATTCAGTAGTATCTATCGTGTAGTTGGACCAGATTCTTTTGGAACAGTAACAAAATTTGGTAAGTCCACTTTTATTTTATTTTGGTATATGATCAGTTAATAATCTAAAAAAAAAAAAAGATTGTATAATTATAATTATCTTTCTCATTGAAATAGTACCTCGAAAAAAAAAAAGGAATTTTTTAATGGGTTATACCTGCAGATAATGAATTTCCGGTTTTCTGTAATTTTCTTGTACTTTATATTATTAAAGAATTTTTATAAAACGTTTGACAATTTTTGACACAACGGATCAAGAGATATTTTAGTTTATATAGTCGATAGATTTTCCTCAAGGTTGCATAAATCGACCTGCTTAATTTCGCTACCTTGCGAAAATAAGCAAATTATTCGCTGGAAAACACATATCAGAACAGATATCTGTTAAGTAGTAGCAAAACTGACTTAAAAATAATGTAGATTAATCATTTTATTGTTTTGGGCCACGGTTGCTCCACTACCTTACTGCTTATTTTATTGCATTTTCTAAAATGAATATCTCCATAACCGGTGATTTTTGAGAGGTAATGAAAATAATATGAGTTATTTGTATCAATAAGACTAATATTATGTTATAAGATCAGAAAAGTGAATTTAGCTGCAAGTAACCTTTTAAATATATTCGTGCTTGTGCTGTAAATAATTTGAATAATATCATAAAGGTAAACCTTTGTGTGTTCGTAGCTAAGTGGTAAAGCACCTGCCCGGTAAGCAAAGGGACATGGGTTCGAATCCCACCGGACGCATGAATATTTTTTGTCATTAATTATTTATTTAACGATGTAAGATATGTCAGTATATATTTATTTTAGTTGTATAACTTTTGTTATTATATTTAGACAAATAAACATCTTGAATTATATTATTATTGCAGATTTTGTAGACGTGCTGGACTGAGGTGGTGTGTGAAATTTGAAGGTGACGTTCTTAAAGTCACTCAATTAATAAATTATAAAAGGTAATATCATTTAAAAACTAAACCGAATTGTAACGGTACATAATTTCCTAACTTACATTCAGCCATTATAAATGTTTCATTTTTTCCTTTGTTTTAAAAATGATAATGTAGTTTAGAGTGCAAAAAAGACTTATTATGTTAGCAAACTGGATTGAAAAATTTGGTGATTTTGCAAAGAGCTGTCAGAACGGCTTTAAGGAATCTATATAAGCACTTTCAAAAATTTATATAAAATAAAATAAAAACACAAGATTCTTTAATAAAATATCAGATTTTATTTTTTATTAGAGAATGTTGTGTTTTTATTCACAATGGCCGCGATGATGGTTTTTTGAAAACCGAAACCTGGTCGGTTGAATAAACATTATAAGAAGAACGTTAAGGCAGCTTTTATTTCAGCTTGGAATAAGTGTTCTTCTAGACAATATCCAATACATTAAAATTAATATTCTTTGTAAAATGAAAAAAATTATCGAAATAATATTGCTGAAATTTGTTTCATTACCTTTTGCAGGAATAAAATAAATCTTGACAATTTGTCGTCATTTAAAAGTTCATGATAATGTTTTTTTTTTTACCCTGAAGTGATTTTACTGTATTAAATAAAACTGCATAAGAAGTTTGATATACTATGTCTGATGATGAGAATCTGATTTAATTAGTTTTGATAAAAGTGTAAAAATAATATGCGTGTAACTTTTTCAATTAGTTTTTACATAACGTTTGTGAAGAAAGCAAATTTCTAAATATTTTTGAGTCATTTTTATTATATTTTTTTCAGGAGTCACTGTGAACGCATTGCATCCTGGCTACGTGATTACCCAGATGACGAAGGAAAATACCTATCAAATCATTCAAGAACATATTATTTCACATTTCATGAAGGTATGATTTGTTAAGGCCGTTCGGTACCTGGAGACGTAATTAATTCATTTATCGAAGGCTATTGCAGATATTTACTTAATTCTTTCACTAATTGAAGCGCATGGAGGAATTCTATGCCGTCTTTAAACGGAAATATCGATTATCGTAACCCAATTATTTTTAATGATTGGTTTTCGAGAGCGCTTTTTCAGTCAATTCATTTAATTTTTTTTACGCCGAAGTATAAAATTATCTTGAAATTGGAGGTAGAGACGGCTTAGAACTTTCAATTCCCTGTTCATTAAAAGGAAAATGAGTGAAATATATTCATAAATAGCGATGTTATTTAATAATACAGAAAAAACTTTCAACCGCATTTGATTGTCACATGGGTCACTGTTGACCTTGAGAAAAGGTGAGATAAACTCGATTGATTGTATGATCAATATAATATTCAGTCATAAGGGTTACCTGCTATTATACAGTTTTTATTAATATTTCAAATTTCGAAAACTTCTACACCTTAATTCATTTTTCATTCCAAACAAAATTAAGGTTAGTTAACAAATACGTTCAACCAGTAAGATTGACTTTTCTTCAGTAGCTGTTAGAGTGCTTGTTCTATTTAGCAAGCTTTGAGAAAAGGAGAATATAAACGTGGTTTAATATTATTCTTATGGCGTTATTGTTCATTACTCTCTCTTCCACAGCGTAACCTAACTTATTCATAATGCTCACTGAATCGTCATCAATTTTTTATGGTAGAAACTTTTGATTTTAATATGATCACCCTTTAATAAACCCAAAGTTACAAAAGATTTGGTCCAGTAGTTGACGAGAAATTAAATTTTATATATAGCTAAATCCCTATATGTTATAACATGGGGGATAGATATATCCCCCAGCATAAGGTAGGGTTTTCGCGTTTTATAAAAATTAATTTCTCAAAAACTACTGGACCAAATCGTTAGAAATTTTCTTAAGTTATTCAGTTTCATTAAAGGATGATGATTATTATAAAAATCATAAGCTTCTGCGATCAAAAGTAAAAAATTACGATGTTGATAACGATATCCTTTCTGGAAACTGAGCATTATGAATTATAATAGTAAAAGATACATGAAAACTATCGCACTTTACGCCAAGAAGACCATTGTGGGTTTGATTCTAAAAGTTCATACTATTATGTACACGCTATTACAAAAATCTTCTTAGCCCCCGACACTGAAATCGGAAATGATATGGTCAGCTCAACGCACCGGTCGTTATTTATCACAATATTAGAATTTTAACCCCTAGTACTACAAATTTAAACAAAAGTCTTAAGAGATTTCTATATAAGAACTCCGTCGTCAACTGGGATCGAACTTGGAAACTGCAATTCAAAAATTTCTAACCACAAGGCCATCACGGTGATGTCGGTGAATGCTCGTTATTTCTAGTACCAGTAAATTCAGAAGTATCTGTAAAAATCAAATATGCGTTTCTGAATATTTAAAGCGGAGCCCACAGAGAACTGGAATAATAATATAAAAAAAACAGCATTCGAAAATGGAACTTATGGAACTCACTCTAAAGACATTATAACACACTCTTTTCGAATGTGAAATAATAACAAATTCTCTTAATTATATAAATAAGTTTTTCATTACATAATTTTTATATTTTCTATAGCCATATTATTTATAAAATTTTCCCTGTTTTAATGTTACGTTATACCGGTATATTAATATTATTTTTGTTTACTTACAGAGCCCCGAAGAAGGTGCTCAGACATCGATTCATTTAGCTATATCTGAAGAACTTGAGGGCGTTAGCGGGAAATATTTCTCAGACTGCAAGGTACGAATAAATCCCATTTGTTGCAGAGGACGTATCGGTTTCCAACACATCTTTTCTATCTCCTGGGATATCGAGTAAATATAAAACAAAAAAAAGTGAAAACGGTAAACGTGTGTTGGAAAAACGATGTACTCCGTTAAAAACTACAGAACTAATCATTATTGGATAAAATATTTAAGCATTTTTTTCAAATTTTTTTTTCAGGAGGCGAGCATTTCTTACGAAGCGTACGATGTGATTCTTGGGCGTCAATTATGGGATCGAAGCGCTGAATTAGTTGGATTGAAAACTAGTGATTAGAAGAATATTGTTTATTGTTAATAAAAGTGATATTTTTGTTTACAATAATATATTTGATTTTTTATTGCCATGAAGTTCGTTACGTGTAAAGTTATAGAAGCGATCACGCTCTTTACAGGGTTTTTGCTGCTCGAAGAGAGCAAATTTGTCTGGCACATAATAGTGTTTCCAATATCTTACAGACCTAAACTGGTTATGTCTTCTAACTGTTTTGACAGGTAAACCCATTGTTGACCACTTATTTGGGTGGTTCAAATTGTGTATTTTCTGCACAATTCGCAAGTTGGTTAAAGAAAACAAAAAAGTTAACAAGGATTATCAATTGTTGGAATGTCAGAAACACCCTTTATGGGTTAAACGGTTTAGGTCCGTAAGATTTTGGATAAAGTATAGGATCTTTGCTTTATACTACTATATGGTTAGGCAATGTCTATATGAAACCAAGACAAAATACTGTTTCTATCAAGGTATTGTTCACTTAAAATTTTGGTGTACGCAGAAATATGTAGCAATAATACACATGCAATATGATCAAACCCGTACACCGTACAGTGAGATGAAATCCTTCGGTTTCGATATTGAATACCTTTCAGTAAAACGTAGCCAGTAATAAATAAAAAAATATATATAATATTTTTAAAAATTAATACTGATCATTAAGATTTTAATATATACTGTATAGAAGACACAAAAAATTGGGAATCAGTATTTTGCTATACCAATGTACGCTTGATATGATATGAGAATATTTTAACTTGCATTTTCTTTTCTTCAATTTATATCCTGCCAGGGGCGTCATTTCAACTTTTGCCAGGAGGGCCAAATTGAAAGGAACTGACGAAAATTAGCGCGAAAATTTATTAAATTTTCCATTTTGAATGTACTAAATCAGCGATTTTAGGCAATTTTTGAATTTTGCAAGTACAAAATCATCTATTTTACACAAATTTTCTACATTTTTCATTAAAAATACTATATTTTATAAGGTATTTGCCTTTTTAAAGGAAATTTTGCTATATTTTAACAGTCTTTTCTCTTAATTTTTCCTTCTTTTCTTTCTTAATTTTTTCTCAAAAGTGAAACATTCCGCCGTGTATCTTGCTTAATATCATTGGAATTCTTTTATTTTTTAAATCCGATGCAGTGATTTAGATATACATTTTAATTTAAAAATTCCAAATTATTAAAAATTGTTTTTGAATTTTGCTTAAAATATTATGATAACGCAATTTTGTAATTAATTTGATATTGTTATTCTGTGGCATTTGTCAATTTACTATGTAAATAAACATATATTCTCTCTAAAAATGGATACCAGCAATGACACAGACAAAATCGATGGAAATACGAATCGCCATAATGAATAGACAAAAACATAGAGCTATACAATATAATTATATGAGTAATAATACTAGAAACTCACATGACAAAAAAAAGTATAACATATAATTTCGTATGAGTAGAAAAACATCATTTTTACATAATAAAAACAGGATGACCTTGCAATATTTGATAATGAAATAAATAAACAATTCCACTTAGTTTTTGAGATAGTATTATTCTATAAACAGAAAAATAATGTCGTGCTATTTGTGTGCTGCATTAACAGTGTTTCTGCCGTTTATTGCTTTACGGATTTATACCAGAGTGACTCTAGGTGTATGTAAAAGTACTGTAAGATTAAATGGGAAAACTGTTATAGTTACAGGAGCAAATACAGGTAAATATTTTTGAAACGTATTGGAAAATCTCCAATTAGGTAATTAATGAACAATTATTATATTTTGTTATAATGTTTAGTATCAACCCTTTTTTCTACTTCAAAAATGTAAAATGTCAAAATCAATTAAAATGTAATATTTTAACTTTTATATTACCGGTATACTGTTTATTATTATGACAAATATTATTGTGGAAAATATTTTACACTATCATAATATATTACTATTTCAATTTTTTTTTTACGAAACCAGATTCAAACGTTTACATCATTATGACAATGATTATAAGTTATGTTATTTTGTTCAAAAGAAGTAAGATTATTAAATTTAGGACAATATGTAAATGGAAGCTTTTTTTTCTTTCGAAAAAGTACTTTCAGAAATAAGAAATGGCGACGATATTACTTTAAAGAAGAAATGAAGAATTCGACTTTTGATATTGCTTCTGAGGCTACAAGTTTCGTGCATAATGTTTTGGAAATAATATACGGTCTTAAGCTTCCAAAAATAGGTATAATTTTTCAAATTTTCAACTAGCAAACTTTAGTCTTTATCAAGAGAATGTTGATAACTTTTGATGATTAAAAAACACCATTTGACATTAAAAACTGTATTATTAATACATTAAAAACATCTATTTTTAATTATATCTCATTAAATATAAAATATTAAATTTATTGTGTAATATTTTACAGGTATTGGGTTCGAAACAGCAAAGGATTTAACAAGAAGGGGCGCACGAGTTATCTTGGCATGCAGAGATATTCGTAAAGCTGAAAAAGCGAAAGGTATAAAGTGCAGGTGATATTATCAATAATTTATCTTAAATTAATGGTTTTATCAGTATTACATATGACATCAATACTTATACTTTGTAGTATAGATTTCGAATAAATAGGTGTAATGATATTTATGTATATAAGATTACTATTTGAAATATTATTGACAGGACGAACCAGAATAGAAATGTATGTAAATATAATGATTTTAAATTTATAAAATTTTAGTGATACCGTCTCGTCTCGAGTTGAAAAATTAGAGTCTCGTCTCGTTTTTCTTAAGTGGTCAAAATGTAGTATAAATTTTGAAAAATTACAAAAAAAGTGATAAAAAGGTATATTTATTTGCTAGTGTAGTAGGTAGTGTTGTACCTTCACTACATTACAAAATTTCCTTCCAATAAGAAAATTGCTAAAAATCTGTAAAATGTTAATAATTCATAAAGAATCTCAAATATTTAGAAACATGCGGGGTAAAATGTTATTCATAAAGAAGATACAAAAAGCTTTTCTCCAAAATTTTGACTCATCTTAAAAAACTCATATTTTTTATAATTCATTGTATTTATCTTATTCAGCTGCAATCGACGCAATTGTTATCAACAGCAATATAGTAGTGAAGAAATTGGACTTAAGTTCTCTAAAATCTGTGAATGAGTTTGCTGATGATATTCTGAAGACTGAGGAAAGATTGGATATTTTAATCAACAATGCTGGAGTAGGTGGAATGAAAGACAAACAGATCACAGAAGATGGTTTCGAATATCAGATGGCCAGTAATCACTTTGGACATTTCTTACTCACTAATAGGTTACTTGGTAAGATAAATATTATTATATATATTAACAATTGAGGGGTATAGAACAAGAATGATCCAAGTTACTTGGACAATTCTTGTTCTATACCCCTCTGTTTTTCACGTTTTCGTACACTACAAGAGGTATA
>JAQIWE010000576.1:0-21030 GCA_034698565.1 Campodea plusiochaeta | reverse complement strand
ACGAAATTATTTTGAGCTCTTAAAATGGTGAAACATATATTAAAATGCTGAATGCTAGCTTCCCATTCTGCTTTTATTTTATGCTTTTTATTAGTGAAATAATAAAACATTTATGGAATAATCCTTCTCAATTTGATTTTATAAATATCATCAAAACATTTCTTTTTTTTCTTTGTTACATTCAGCTTACAATTTTCTGCTATAACACGAACTTCATTCTTTGTACTGTGTTGTACTCTTTAGATATATCACATGAAATAAGAGTGAATTTTCTATCCATATCTTATTTTATTAACATCACAGAAAATTAATTCTTCATTACAGAAATATAAAAAGTGACGATGTATTTCTCCTGTGAGTCTGATGAGATAATAAGTGAAAGGGGCAATACGCTTAACATTTTCATTAGAGTGTCGTAGTATATAATTGGATAGGAAGATGGAAAGTGATTAAGAAAAGGAAGTATATCATTCAGACTAGTGTTGATGTGGAACTGGAAATAAAGAGACATCTCGGTCATATTTATGTCAGTAATACTATAATTATTATGTAAGGCAGTTAATCAACAGATCAGCGATAGATTTATATTCAAATCTATTATTTATGTTTTTGTGATATTAAAGCTATTGGCAAAGTTATAGCTTCATTTGTATGGCAGAAAATCTTTAGGTTGAAATTGAAAAAACTATAATATAAAGAGCAGACCAACTGATATGTAATAAATTATATTGTCTAACACACAATTTTTCAGTCAATCGGTTCAAAATATGTTTATAATACAGTACTTGTATATATGGCCTACGAACAATAATTTGAAAAAAAAAAATTATGATTTTTCGAATAGTTTTTCGATTTTATAGGTTGTTCTTATTGAGAAACTTACAGTTATCTGGTTATTGCACGTTAGCACAAACATATACATTGATGGAATGAGAAAATAAAAGAATTAAAAATATATTAAATATTTTTTTCACCAAGATTCATCGCTAATTCCCATTAAAATCCAAACAGTTTTGTAAAATCTGAAAGATCTCTATATGTTTGTGGTAGCGCTTTTAGATTCCTCTCTTTTTCACTTGGTTGGAGATTTGAACGAGCGTATCATTCACGTACCACCACATCCCATCTACAGTAGTATTATGTAATTTAAAGAGTTTTATGGATAATTCTCACATTAACAAGTCATAAATATTCGCATGAATTGAATGATCGTGGAGGCCTTGTGGAATCACAGTGGTACCGTTGCACAGGCATATAATAAGAAATAAACACAAATCACGATCTTGCAATATACTCATGCTAGTCACCTCATCAAACATAACTTCTTAAAATTCTTTCGTGATTTTTACGAGGATGTTCATTCATTTGGTTAAACAATGAAACATCACATTAACATTTTATTGTCCATAGTGTTTTGTGATTTAACGTTAAATTTTAAGTGAGTTATTAGACGAACTTTACTATTTGAGGTTATTTTAATGTTAAAGGCGTATTTTTTTCCAGCGGGAAGCCATCTTTTCCAACACAGCTTATCGATTTCTAGAGAATGCGAATACAATAGAGAACAAAGAAAGTAAAACGGGATATGTGTGTTGGAAAAGATGGATTCCCGCTGGAAGAAAATACAGGTTTATAATAAAATTTAGAACTTTCATACTCGAGATTCGGAACTATAATACCCGATGCAGGTAATAGTGATTTGCTCGGATTTAGTGCTATTGCCAATAAATTTGTCACGACTATATTTCAATATTTTTCCTCGAAACTTTGCGTGGATAAAATATTTAATTCAATGAAAGTATTTAATCTTTCAATGAAGTAATTTCTTCAGAATAATTACCATTTTCAATCATACAAATTTCTCACATATTAGAACCGTATGATCCCATGAATTAATAAATAACTACAAGATGGGATCACGGGTCTTGGTAACTATAATAGCATCCAATTATATCTGGCACATTTCTAAAGTAAGCTGTGATCCTGTTATACTATAATACTTTTATACAGTTCCAAAGTTTTATACTTTTAATATACAAATATAATATTACATTTCTAAGAAGAACAAAAATTTAATAAACTCCATCAAAGCATCTAAAAGATGAGGTATTCACGAAACAGAAAAAAGGGGAATGAAGAAAGAAATAACTGAAGCAGAAAAACGGCACCGGGAACGAAAGCATGCACCACTTTTAATCATATTATAGCATTGAAGAATACGTGAAGAAAGGGACAA
The DNA here is from genome assembly GCA_034698565.1 of Campodea plusiochaeta. Lineage (NCBI taxonomy): Eukaryota > Metazoa > Arthropoda > Diplura > Rhabdura > Campodeidae > Campodea > Campodea plusiochaeta. The sequence goes on along the minus strand of JAQIWE010000576.1, from coordinate 18,794 downwards.
GGAATTGTTAGGAGTGCAAGAAACCTGTTTTTATGTTGTTGTTAGAAAGGTGTAGGCAGTCTTTGCGCAGGGAGGTTTCTTCCTTTCGCTGAGAGGACAGCAAGTATATGGATGGAGTCAGAGTTGTGAAGGAGGTGAAGTGAATCGCTTGGGATAAGGAGACGATTACGTTTACCACACGTGTTTCATAGTGAGTTTGTGTTTATTGTGAGTTATTGACAACTTAGTAGTGAATTGTGTTGTGTGTTATTGTGGCTTTCATAAGGATTATTTCATTTCAAAGGCTGTGGGATTAATAAATGTAAGTTCACAAATTATTATGTTTACATTCCTTCAGAGGGAGTGGATGGTTATATATAAATTCAAGGTTTTGGGAACGTATTTTATCTAAATTAGTTTAAGAATCTTATGATGCTGGTGTATATATAATCATGTATATCTATAATGCTTATTACATAATAAATAATAATTAGGTTAAATTGAAAATATGTAGGTGTGTTAATAATTTATCTGTTGTTTAAAACTGGAACAGAAATGAGTTGCTGAGTTTTCTCCATAGTAGCGTCATTGGGTGAAATTAAAGGATGCGTTGAATGAAATTCAATGATAACATGCTGGTGACATTGGATTTTCTTATAATAATCTCTTTCTTATCTTAGCGTCACAATTTTATTTATTCCTAAGAAGCATGAAATGTGAACATACAAGGACAATAATTCATTATAAGAATATTTTTCCTAAAAAGTATGAAAAATGTAGACTACTCGATCAAATATGCCTGTCATTGATTTATTTTATACTCTATAAGTTTCTTAAAAAAGCACCTGATTTTTAATCCAGTACAGTAAAGATGTACATTCCTGGTATATATTTTAAAAGCAAGGACCATACATATCCTCAAAACTTATCTATATTTTTAATTATATATGTCTTAAAACTAAGCTTCTATACAACATGCAACACAATATAATAATCCATTTTCATTTGGTTCGCTGTCACATAAATAAATTATAAAGCTTTAAGAAAACAATGACATTTACATTATAAGGATAAAATATTGTGACAGGCATTCTCCATGTATTTCTACGTAAATCCCATCCCCTTGAAACCAACATGGGTGTTTCCACTTGAATGGGATATTAAATAACATTTTTTTCTGCTGCGTTTCACGTCTGAGAACTTTTAGAATGAAGCAGGATACATATGTGCAAAGATGTGAGATATTGTTGTAACCTGCATTCAACAATTTCTCAGCCGAACGTACAAATATTACGGTACATTTATTGTGGGGTTCAATAAGGCAGGAAGCGTAAGACAATAAAGGATCTTCTTCGATTGAAAAACTATCATTGTGTTCACATCACTCAATTCAATTTGTAGACGTGATTGTATTTGATATTACAATGGGTGTGGTGCTTGAAAGTAGAACGGGTATTTCTAATATAGCACCAAAGTAATGAAGAACATGATTCGGAAATTGAAGAGATAATTACACAACGTCATCCTCATATAGATAATCCATTGTTCATCGGTTCACGCTGAACTTTCAGAAGAATTAATCAGACGAAGAAGAAACTTTAAGAATTATGTTTTTATGACATTGTTATATTAAAATATCTTGATAGACTATTCTACAAATAACAATGACTCATTGAAAAAAGACAGTTTTGAATTTTTCTTTTGTCTTTTCGATTTATTGAAATCAAAACACGAAATTTGCAGCCTTCTTTGTATATATTACAATTCTGTATATATTACAATATTCGTTATCAATATTCATTGAAATGTTTCCACAATATAGAAAGGCTTATTAGTTAATAGCCATATAGTACGTTGATCATATACAGGATGTTCCAAAAAAATAGGACGCTTTTTTTTAGAACGTCATATTTTCTGAACTAATGAAGCGAGGAAGTCGAAACAAAAACCATGTGAAAGAGCTTTTCGTTCGGTTTCCACAAATATATACTTTTATGGAAATCCATGCCATACCGCGACTGCTACGACCGTCCACACATAATTTTCAGTTGATGGAAGTTTCTATTACGATTCTAAACTAAAAATTGGTATTTTTCCCTAAAGAAGAATTTAAAAAAAAAATATATAACTATTATCATCTAATTACTATTCAAAACATTTCCTTTTTTTTTTCTTGCCGTTTTCATAGGACATTATTTTTTTCTTTCCCAACTTTAAAAACGGTCATTCACGATTTATATTATATCTAAGGCCGCAGTGGCCAGAATGTGGCATAAATTACGCTAAAACCATATATTTTTGGGAAAGAAATAAGAAAATCTTTAATATGCTTTTTGTTTCATCTTTCTATCTTCATTATTTCAGAAAATATTACGTTCTATAAAAACGTCTCATTTTTTTAACCACCCTGTATATTTAGAAAACTGTATTAGATGCTACAACTCTCGTTACAAGTACAGGACAATCCTTCATTTACGACTGATGTCTTTAAAGCACTCAGAAATAATTTTATACTTTGGAATATAAAAAAATCATATATTACATGCCCGTAATATTAAATAATATCCCGTAATATTAAATAATATATCATATTTCGACATGCTATGCGATTAGTCCTATACACAGTTCATTGAACATATTGAGTTTCCGCCTGGTTCTCTTTTACCAAAACATGAAGCATTTCATTAAAGTGTTGTAGTGATGCAAATAACCTCCCCTTGCGGATGACTAAGCCTTTTTTCTCCTCATATTTATATTTTACACACATGGCAAAATGACGTGTGCCATATTCATTGAGTGTCCGTATAAGGCACATCCACCTACACTTTATCTTTGCTTATATTTCCTACCACGACTGTATTGATGAATGCACGATAAATTCGTTACACCCTCATAACTTTTTGGTATAAACATTTAATTAGTAAATATCTTTGCACAATTTTAGCTCACATATTTTGAACTTCTGTGTTCGAAACCTTGATTTTACTGCTTGAGTTAAAAACTGCAAGGAGTAATTATTTTATTAACATTATTAATAATTTTATAAGAATTATTGGAATGCAATAATTGGGTGAGCTTATTATATAATATTATCATTGTTATCTCAAGAAAAAATAAGAACTGCATAACGGAACATTATTTAGAATTTTAAAAACTATAATTACATGAAACAGGCATCTTTCACTGCATGAGTTCAACATTGTAACTTCATCAACTGAATCTGAAAGATCCAGCGCAAGTGCTCAACAAACCTCAACATCAGTAATTAAACAGCTCTAACCTCTAGAGTCTAGACTCTACTGCATTTATATTCTTACGATAATACAAAATTCCTGTAATCCTTTCTCCGATGTAATTTTTTCATATTTTTTGTGCAAGCGATATTAATTTATTGGTCTTCGAAATTCTGTCCATGCGTGAACATATTTATAGGTGAAGAAAGCGATCCATTGGGTTCTGGAATCTTTTCGTCTTCTATTCTTTAAATTCCCATTCCTTTCCTATGAACCAGCTGCTTCTCATTTCCCGTCAGCTGCTTTCCTCAAAGGTCATTCACAAACTTCATTACAATAAAAATATTTACGTTTCATCTGTTGAAACAAACATTATTTTTAAACTAAAAGTATTCACAGTATAACTATGCTATACAGAATTAGCATTGCAGATGACAGGTAAACCAGTGGACTAACTTACTGCAAGGTGTCCTACGAAGATGCTACTTCGAATCCCACCAACACATTTTTTTCTTTCTTATATAAGCATTTCTTCAGTAATATTCTTTCTATGTAATAAATGTTCCGTAAATGAAATTTGATTACACTAAAATAATTATTCTGCCATTATTCGAGGAAATTGCTCGATGAGCCCACTCTGCATAAAAATACTCTTGACTTATTTATCATAATTATATATAAAGGTGAATGATAGATTGTTAAAACTCTTGTCATATTTGAATATTTAGCGATTATGGTATCAATTCAACTTATTCAAAAAAGACTTTTTAGTGGATTATAAGTATTTTTAACTCAAGTTTATCATTATACAGTGTGACAAAATTAATGTACTTGGATAGTATAACTTTGCGTATATTTGCGATGATGCAAGGTCTATCTTGCATGTCATTAAATGTATTTCTGGTTTTCTCCTTATACTTTTATGATGATTTCGCCTTCAACGCAATAAAACTACGCATTTCAACTCAACATTCACAGATATTCTGTATTTATTATTTTATTCCTGGTGATCTGCACTCTTTCACTTTCTGTATTATTCATACTGACTCAACGCAAAATTCATATAATGAAATCATCGTATAATCGAAAGAATGTTATGCCTGGACATTCTGACGTAAACAACCATCTGGTTCGCAAAAAGATCGAAAGTTCAAATGAATAGAATTCCTTCGTTGAATGCATCTTTCGGATCAATAAACGTCCAAAACAACCTGACGCGTTACCTTTGTAAATCATCTACAATGACCGTTGACCTAGTCCTTGGAAGTGTCCTTCTATTATATTGGCCCTGTGCTAAAGAGACTTTTAAACAATGAGTCATCTTGTTATGATATGACGCATTGAGATTTAAATATGGCGCTTTGTTTTTATTTCTTCCATGATTTAAAGCAGGCGTGGTGTTCTTGACGCATGAAGTCATTTCTATTGTCTTTTTTAAACGACGGACGAGTTAAGAGAACTTGAAGAGGATTTGAGTGAATGTGATCATTACACCACTTTAAATGGTTGTTTAGTGACAGAAAGATGCTAGTTCAATTGTTTTATTCTTATATTTATTATTGTTATTATTTCTTAAAGAGGTGGACTTTCCCATCTTCTTTCACTTACTGTTTGTTCTGGAGCTCCTAAATTTTCCAACTGGTTTGTAACTAATACATACAATCTTGTGTTTCAGAACCTTTATATCTTGAATATGGAACTTATCACATACCAGGGTGGTCCAAAAATCTTTACACCTATTATATTAAATGCAATTTCTTCTGACTTACTGAAGATACAGGCTTGATATAAAAGCCAACTGAAAGTTCCTTCAATTTCCTATCGATACATCAATAGTAATATGCGATATTTACAATAACTTGCTGCACTATAGCCTTTCTCCCAAAACCATACACGAAAAAAAGTTGTGTGCATGAAAAATATAGTGAATTGATAAAATTTTGATTGTTCGAAAATATTTATGAAAACTACCACAATGAAATTTTCCATTACATTCTAATCTTTTGATAAGCTATGACAAAATTTATTTAGATCTCAAATACTACCCCGTTAATAGGCAAATCAAAGTTTAAGCTGCATGCAAAGTGCCTGAGCATGGAATAAGTGATTAAAGTAATCCAGGAATTTCTCAATAATAAGTTATCTCTCAATTCCAGGAATGACACAGTGTAATCAGGCTGGTTCAACTCATTATTATCATTTATGTTGCATCTACTAAATATTTTAATTCTAAAGAAAATGACGAAATAACCGAAAAGGGAATATGAGCTGTACAAAATTCTGGCAGTTTTTTTATGAAAGGTTTTGGGGAAAATGCTGTAGCACAGGAGATATGAGATATTGTAGATATAACCATAAAACGACATATGGGTGGATAGACAATTGAATGAACTTTCATGTAGTTTTTATTTCAAGTATGTATCTTCAGAAAAACACGAGCAATAGCAAGTTATCAAGTAGGTGTACAGATTTTTGGACACCCTGCATATGAATTTTTCCAAGTAGAATTTCATTACAAAATTATATTACAATCACCAGTCCATCATCACTGAAAATTAGTGTAAGAAATTTCTATTAAAACGGAATTAATTGCTGAAGATGATTTCGTATATTCTGTTTATTTTCTACTGTTCTTCTACCAACGTTCCAGAATTTTTATGGTAGGTATTAACTGCCTTAAATTATCATTTGGTATTGTCCTTTCTCGTAGTTCGCTCCTTTCTGATGTTTTTTTTGTGACGTCATTATCAAGTACTAGTAGGGAGTTTCATCAGTTTAATTTAAAATATTCTTCAGAATTAAAAATAAATTAAGAAACTGTAATTTATTTATGTTAAACAAAATTTTCCTATATCATCGTTATCCCCTTTACATATAAGACACTACCCTGCTGAGAATAACTGCGTTAAAACTGTGGAGTGGATAAATATTGTCGGCGAATAATAACCTTTTAAGAAACAATTACTGTAGATAATTAAATAAGCTAACCTGGACGAATCAATCACCGGTTACCTCGCTCCATCCCTTATCTTTCCCGTGCCTCTCACCTTGGTCAATTGTTATATCTATAAATATCTTGCGGTCGATGAATCGGATGTTGAGATTTCTTTTTCCCATAACGACGTGATCATTATCATTAGTGATGGTATATACATTCACAGAGATGAAAAGAAAGTGTAAAAAAGATGATTTATCTCTTAGATGCATTTCTAGGAAGTAGAAATAGAACTTTTGTATCATCATGATTGTATTATAGATGGATCCTATTGCTTTCAGATGAGAGAAAATGAAGAAGCCTTCAACGTACTTATCTCTTTCTTTCTTTTTTCACCAAAGCAGCAGAATTAATGTGCTTCTATTACTTAAGAAAATAAAATGGTTCTTTGAGTTAACGATGTTGTTACCTTGCTTATGGAAATGTATTACTTATACTTCTTCCGGCACTATAACCCATAATCATGAGTTTTCTCCTTCTCAGTTACGGGTCTCCAGACTTTTCAGTCCTGGGTCATAATTTCCATCTCCGTGATGTCATCTTCTTAATATGTTTTTCAACTTCATTATCCCACAATGTATTTTTTAGTGAATTTCTTTTGAATTATCATCAGCACTGTTGGTAAATTGAACGTACATCGTCCAGCCTAAATGATATTATATAATTTTAATATATTTACTTATTTGAGTAATTTCAGTAAGATTACTTTATTAAGTTATTAGTTTGTATATAAATTTAAATTCAGTAGTTTTTTGCTGTGTCCGTCTGTGAAAGAGTGAAATTTCAGTGCTGTAATTAGCAAAGAAATAGCATAAATTTTATACGTGATTCAGCTGAACAGAAATTACATCAGGTTTCTTTTAAATTTTGTTCCTCATTGCTGTATGTTTATATAATCTGTGACATCCTTCACAGCTGTAACCATAAACAGAAATATTTTTCTTCCATTCCTACCTCCGGCTAGAATATTTTGCCATGACGTTATAAATGATTTGTTTTCATTTTCTCCTTTTACATAGCAGAGAGACTATTTGTTTATTATTTCTTTTGAATTCATACAACATTCTTCTCCATCCTTCTAAAACATATGAAATCCCACGAGATACCAAAGAGGGGAGGGAAAGAGTGCATTCACTCTCACTATGTGCATGTGCACATTAAGGGTAATTGGAGTGAATGGAGTAAATGACTTATTACATGGTTATATATTATGATAATGTAGCTCGCAACTAAGGAGTTACACCTTCTTCATGACATTATGAAATTATTAATAAAATGAACTGGGTATTCGCTCCCCATTTTCATATTCATTTTCTATTTCTGTAGTTTTATTTCTTTTGAATATCTCTCGTCCTTAGTATGAAATTGAGAATTTTTTTTATATCAGTCGTTTGTAAATATGTCAAAAAAAACATCCATCTTCACCCATTTGGTTAATAGGAAGCTATTTTTTAACAGAAAATTATTATCAAAGGTTACTTCGTGGAAATGTGGAGTCACAAAGCTGTCCAAACATAATAAGTAGTATGTTGAATGCTGTATGTTATTCTGTCATGATGATAGATAATGATTTTATTAGTCATATTAAACCAAGAAACTATTACGAAAAATATTATGTAGATGTTTTTAATGATATTGTTAATTTCATCAAAGAACCTTTTTTCTGATTATTTACTTAATCTGATTCAGAATTCCCGTAAATTCTCCGAGTTTCACTGAACCCATATATTATAGAAGTGCCTGCAAGCCAGATAATTATACAGAGTAAAACAGATGGTACAAATATAAGCAAAACGTATTTTTTATAACGCTACTCTATTAATTATAAAGTAAAACCGGAATTTTGAGATGAAAAAGACTATGTTCCTAAGAAGGAAACTGACCGTACTGCTTCGGGGGGCATCAATGCAATCCGGAAACTACTTTTTGCTGCTATTACACGAAATTTTGTATGAGCATCATATGAAGGAATGTTAATAAAATGTTTTGCCTCCTGCATATGAGAAGGTTTTATGATAATTATGCACAATTTAAATATTCAAACGAAAATGTGCCCTCACAACTCTTCAGATTTTGCACTGCGAGAACAGTAACGAATAAGAGAAATTATTAAATGTTGTATAATGCAACAATGCTGATTCCAGATTAATCACTGTAAAGGAATTATGTTGTTTTTCAAAAGTTCATAACATTTATTTGAGATTGGATGAATATGCTAACTAGATTATATATATTTAAAATATAAATACTTTGTGATAGAGCCGTCAAACTTATAATTATTCTTTAGGGAAAACTCCATTTATGACTTGTCTCCTGTGGCTGAGGATATCGAAGCAGAAAAGGGGAAAAAAGTTTCTTCTTTGGGCTTAAAATGCAGAACTACTGTATAACTTCTGTTTATACGATTGTGTATCGCCATTTGTAATATTGAAACTAAAAAGAGAACAGGTTTACTAAAACAATCATACTACTGTACCTTTAGCGTTCTTATAGTCTGATATAGTGGTTTGATTCAGAAGATGCACCTGTTTAAATATAAAATAATTATATGAAGCGGCACACTTTAATATAATAATGCCATTAGTATTTAATCAGTTACTTTCCATTTGCAATTACATTGAATATCATTCATTCAAATTAGATCTTCAAACAGTTTCAAAGTAATTAAACAGGTTTCACTGATGAATCAAAACATAAATTTGCATTCAGATTCATTTCAAACGGATTTAAAATAAAAAGGAATTAGAGAAGATCATTAGAATCCAAAAGTGGTTAGGATTTAAGGTTGATTGTTTCTTTGTGGAACAATTTCGAAATGTTGTGCCTGCAGGAAAAGAGAAATCTTGCATTATTATTATTATTGGTTGTGGTTTATATTCTATTCTGAAAACGACATCCCACTCAGTACAACTGCATAACGACAAGTAGGTGAATTGCTGTAGGGAATGAAAAGTTACTCGTGCGAAAAATTAATAATAAGATTAAATTAGTAAAAATGATTTATGAAATCATCGATCACGTCCAGTGCATCATTCAGTAAAAAAATAAAAAGTGAAAATTCATTCTCCTAAAAAGGAATTGTGTTTTTATTGTAAAAGTTTTTTCCTTCGGATTATTCATGACATTATGACATCGCAAAGTAACCTTTGAGTAAATGTTGCAAAAATAATTGTCAAAGTTTGTTGTAACATTATATTCCGTTATTCCGCCGTACTACTTCAAAACACACGTGGGAGAAAACCTCTTCCTTATTTGTATCAAGTGACCATCAACTTTAACTCATTTCAATACGGAATGCAATATAGGAGTACTGGATGTCTTCACTCGTTTTCCATGATATTGTAGCAGCTTCTTGAAGATTAATGGAATATTTTACGATCTTACCACAACGGACGATATTGGAATTGACCTTTACACTGCTTTAAGAATAATTAGATTATAATTTATTAGACGTTTAAAATGTTCTAAGCTGGATTAGCTATAAATCAGACAACAAATAATTGTCCTAACAGAGGTCATACTAATCATTCAAATATAGGTTTCATAGTGTAACCATAAAAATAACTCTTGTATCATACTAGACACCTTTAAATATAATAACCTTATCAGCAGGCTGGCCTATATAACATATTGTTTCATTCAGCAGGCATGATGAAAACTTAAACTTTGACTCTAGAGTAACATTAAGCTTATGGAAAGAATTATGTCACCAATTAATTATGAGATATCCTATTTCATCTTTATTATTATTATTAATTTTTTTTTCTTAATTTTTCGTTGGGCCTACTTTTTCTAACTCACGTAGTTGAAGATTAATCTATTTCGACAGATACTTGATAATAATGTATTGTGTCACATGAAACTTGCGGAAACTATTAATAGCTCCTGTAATGAAATTGCTCCAATTTACGTTCTTGAAAGCAGCATAGATCTCAATATGTTTTTATAAAAGTAAAATATATTCCGTGTTACTTCCAGTCTCTATATTTGGTTATTGGTGTCATTGAGCGTTGGTGGATGTTTACCATTCAATTACACGCTTGTCTTCCTACGAAAAAAATGAGAATACAATTATTTATGAAAGAAAATAACATAAAAAGGAAGGATGTTTGAAAAGCATTTAGCCATAAACAGTATTCGCTCAGATTTCACTTTATTGTGAATTTGGCGAGCATAGCTTTGTGAGAATGTTCTCTTGTAGTTAATGAAATATTCAGAGAAAGCGAAAAAAGGTTCTGAATGGCATTAAAATATGCCAGAATTGAAATTAATAAAGTGATTACTTATTATGATGATGTATCAGATTTACGCCGAAAGGGTGAAACTGGAGTTAACAAATCATCTTGAACTCTTATGGTCGCGTCTATTTGTCGTCTCGGACGAAACGTACTGGTATACTGCTATTTCTACGAATGTCCGAAAGATACGTACAATGAAGACATTTAATTTGATCAGTTATACCTCCAGTAATGTTTTCCATATACCCACAAGAGACAATAACTTTAATTTTCTGAAGAAACATTTCGGTTATCGTTCAGTTCCTTCGTCCCTTTATAGAAAATTATTGAAACGATTAGTCGATATATTAATTTGAATGCGAAGAACACCACAAGCCCTCATTGCTATAGCATTTTACACAGAAAGATCTGATCTGCCTCAATCCAAAACCTCATTGAGATGCAATACGTTCTGTGATTGTTTTTGAAATCTTGTGATTAATCTCCCGTACACTCTACCCGTATTGTCATAATCATGAAAACCAATTTGAAGCAGGGATGAAACGGACCTTCAATCTGATCACTTTAAAGAGCTTCCAACGTAAAGGACTTCCGCCTCCCACCCACTCAAATAATCAAGTATGCCATAGAAAAGGAGGAACATGCGCTGCTTTAAAGTTTGGCATGAGGCCCATAGCGCCAACTCTTACAAGACAATGCATCACACTGACGCTGATAAATGATTTTTTTTTCGTCCATGTTGTTTTATTTGGTTGTTGTATTTCAAGTAGGAGAGATAAATAAAAATGTGTCTTTCTCTGTGATAAATGATAGTAGAATGAATTACAGAACATATGATGCGAGATACGACGTTCCGAAGGAATATTACTATACAGCTGATTGGAAGTGAAGATTGCCAAAGCTATAGAATAGTTCGCCAAGAAGAAGATAGTTTCGGTTCTTTCTTCTGTCCACTACTTAAATTCCTGTCATTTGTTTTCTTGATAGTACATGGTTTACTGCTGCTTTATTTCTAGTCATATCGTAACTGAATACAGTGTGTGTTTTCTTTATATTTTCTACGAGTTGAAATTTTCTAATTTTATGATTATTATTCCTAATGTTAATGCATAACACTTTTTTTATTTCTTACAAGAAACAATTTTCATATCAAGTTTAATCAATAAATGATCTCCGACTTTTTCCTACCGCTTTTTTTTTTTAATTTTATTTTTATACCAAATATAACTATTTATTTTACTCATATGAGAATTTCATAAAAAATGTTTACAATTTCATAATCAAGTTTATTTGTTGATATTTGTCATGATAAAGTTTAATTTTTTTCGTAATATATCTTGTATATTTATATACGAGGATGTACCGAAAGTAAGTGCAATTCCTTCATATTTCAAAAAGTATTTGTCAGATTTTAAATGAAATATATTTTATGTTATAGTAAATGTTGTTGACGATATACAAAAAAAAATCACCTTAATTCATTCATTATTACCATTTCAGTTTACCAACACTTCACGTACGCTCGTTTTAAAATCATTTACAGTAGATTATTAGCAACTAAAATTGTGCTAATTTATTTAAATCTGGAAATGAGAAAAAAATCAAACGGAGCTAAAGGTAAGTAGGTAGGCCTATATAGATTATGCTTTGGATGAGGGAATATAAAATTCCTGAACTCTAGGAACTTTGCAATTTGAACTCATGTCTGTGGTTTTGATAATTTGATTGTCTTACTCTAGAATGACTGCGTTGAGAATATTCTTTTCTTGAAAAGAAAAAAAGGTTGTTACACTTTTGTGGAAACTGACAACATTTTTACAACTAAAAAATGACTTAAATTTGACAACATTTATCTCTTAATACAGCCAGTATTAACTTTTTATTCGAGAACTTCAACTTATCATGAGTGGAAGATGATGCATGCTTTCATTTGTTTTTAACTCAGGTTTGATTTCTACACAACAACTAAACGACAAAAATCATCTGATTTTTGTTCATTTCACCATTTAGAAATAAACTTACATGTTATGTAATTATTAAATTAAAATAGTCTCTCTTCCCGTTAACATAAACGTTGTCAACAATCTGCTGTAAAGGGTTTCAAAACGGGTGTACGTGAAGTGCCAGCAAACTAGTAACAATGTATGAATTATGCTGAATTTTTTTTGCAAATCGTCAACAACATTTACTATAACATAAAGTGAATTTCATTAAAATCAGAAGAATACCTTTCGAAATATGGAAGAATTACACCTTACTTTCGGAACACCCCTCGTTTGTGGTTTCTGTGATAGACTTACAAGTCATAAAATCATATAACATAATAGTTTTGAATCGAATTTCATACATTTAGTCAATTACTTTCATAAGGATCATCCAATAAAATGTATTTGTTCCACAGCCTCACTTCCTGGAGTGGTAACTAGACGAACAACATTAATTAACTGAAGAGTTTGGAGAGCGAATGTCTCTTTCTTTTGTGGACTTTGAAGGACAAATTGAAATGTACAAATAAAAAAACAATTATTTCCGCTCTATGGACACCTTCTCACACATGATGCGTACAGAACTGGAAAGCGTTGCAGATTTGCATCTTGATACCCTACAGACCTACAGTACAGATAAAATATGTCTTCAGTACAAAACTGATCTTTGGTAAATTATAAAAATCAATGACATATTTTATTAACATCGAACTACTTAAGCCAGCAGTAAGAAAAGTGGTAAGGGGTGTGTCAGCAGCAAAGTAATGATCGGTTTGAATAATTTTAAACAAGATAGGTTTTATCTTTACTTTATTAAATAAAAAAATCATACTGATTTTTTGCATTTTTACTTATTTCGATTTTCTTAATATATTTTCGCTTTATCGGTAACGAAAGTATTTCATCAAATAAATTAAAGTGTTTATACACATTATTGTGTAGTTGTGATCAGAAACATGAATCTATTCCAAACCAAAAACTAGAAAGATTTAATCGCAAGTAGTTTCACTGACACTTCCGAATGAATTCCAGTAGCATTTCACTTGTAATGCTTCATACAAACTTCTTGATATTTATCTCCATAATTATTCAAAATTCAGGGCAGTGGGTAAGCACATCCGCGATCCACCAAATATTACTGTACATGTGACGAACTTGTAGTAGTCTTAGTGGGATCAGCTAATAAATTCACAGTCTACTTCCTCCACATATTTTCCATTTCAATCTTTGAAATCAGGAATATTTTGAGGTTTGTTAATGAATACTTGCTTTGACTAGAGGCAAGAATAATTTGCACGTCTACAATCCCAGATAGAATTACAAACAATTTTCTCATCAAGATGTTGGTCAACAATATAGATTTAATCTTTGAGCTTGAGGCGACAAGAGGTTCATTGATATACCCGCTGGGACATTGTTGGTCCCAGCAGGTGCCTCTACTCACGGGGAGGTTCATATTTTTAGAGAGAAAAGACCTTGCCTCGGGGTACTGTATGCATTCTTAAAGACAATCTCACATTCAATGTTGCAGTCATTTCCCATGAAGAAACAAGTTTAACAAAACTAGATGGAGTTAACCTAGTAATTTTCTATTAAAAAGAAAACTATGCCAATTTTATTTTCTAAATTTATGATTAATAGCTTTATAGCGTGTGATAATTCCAGTTAGTCTGTAATGTCAAGTAATATTTTTTTATCATTCAAACATTGAAGGGTTATAAAATAGGCCTAGTGTGTTAGTTTATAATGAAAAAATAACATGCAATATTTCCTTTGCTAGTGGGTACTATCGGGATCAGTGACTTTTCTCAGAAGAAAGGGAGTATTACGGTACATTATCAGGGAACGATCAAGATTACCTCAAATATTACATGACTCCCGTATAACTATGTAAACAATTTACGCTTATTTTAAATATTGCATAACATTTAGTATTGATATTTGCTGATATAAAAATTATAAGTCAGAACATATTTTAGTGTTCCTTTCACTCTAATTCTCTTTAAAAAAAAGTAATAATTCGACACAGGCAGTGTAAAATCGACTCGATATAGGTTTACATTTACCTAGGAAGCTATAGTATATATACTATCGTTGACTAAAAATATACGCGTACATTTAACTTATTTCTGGATATGTATAATTTTGTTGATATTTCAAAAAATACGATATTGTTTCATATCTTGTTAATATATATTTTGAAGAGAAAGCACAGCATACAGTGATATTTAATCCTGAGGGACAACAATGATACATTGTTGAAGTGGCTATAAATTGTTTTAATTAAACGACTCCCCAGAGTGAGAATGAAATAAATACTTCATATCCCTAACCCTAATTAATAAAGCAACAAAAATATTCTTCATGTTCCCCTATACCAAAGCAGGGGAGGTTGTGGTATTATTAACCCTTTCAACATAGTTGTGCTGCACGTGCCATTAATAGACGGTTTTTAGATTGTTGGAAATTATTTATTGTTGTGGTTTCAAATTTTATGTCCTAGGGTTGTTGCAGAAGCAATATCACTCTCTCATTACAGGACAAAAATGTGGTTCGTTAAGAATTTTTAATTTCAGTCAACAATTCCACCGACAATATCATTATTTGTCCGTTTGAACTCATCCATCTACCTCTCACTAATCAATATGCGCTGGAAACAATTGTAGAGTGTGTGAAACACAAAAGAACCTTTATTAAGATTTCAAAACTTCTAGGCGTTCTTTGCTGGTTCCAAATTTGCCAATCTTTATCTCCATTCTCAAGCATGACTGTTATTAATTTTCTATACTTTGGGAACTTCTTGAAATGCTTTAAAATTAATATTTTTTGGAGACCTTAGGAATTAAAGAAAATGATTCTTGACGCAAAGACAATGATTCTCCTACAGGTACTACAACTAATAATCATTATATTTAACCATAATTAGATAAATGAAGCACCTGTACTATACTTGTATCAATTGTAATTTTTTCTATACCTTACAGAAATACATGCATATCTCATATTTCACAAATGTGAATCTTGAAGTAATAGAGTAAGTGTCAGCATAATTACCAGTACTGTTAATACTCAGTTGTATATCATAACTACTAACTCAGTTTAAAGATGGGTTTCCAAGAATAATTTTGCTCGTGTATATTTCTAAACATCATTAGAACTTTAGAAGAGTTATTTCCTAAATAAATAAGTACGGTAACTAATTAATAATATTGAGGAAAAATATCATTTTGATAAAATAAAAATAAAAAGTTTATACAAGAAAGTTCAATAATTTGAGCTGCACAAAAACTTATACAAAGGAAATAATTTATTGGTAATGATAGTTTGATAACTTTATTTATAACAAAATTAAATTTCTCTGCTGAATCTAATTACATAATTAACTCCGTCCTGACAAGAAATGAGAACTTCGAAATTTTGAAGAATGATTCTCGTATAAAACAAGTTTTATTTTCATTTCTCTTCATGAATGACAAGACGAACAGAAAAAGTAATAATTAATTGACAATACGTGATGATTGACTTCGGATTTGGAATATTACTCCCATGGAATTGGATTTACTTCGCTTGTGACGTAAAGTTGATGTGAACCTGTGGAAAACGTTGAATAATTTACAAGTTTCATGGAAACGCATGTCAACAATATGATGTTGACACTTGAGCTGAGGATTGGGGGAATATGGAAAGTTTGTGTTTAAATGTTACAGTTGACTGCCTGCTGTTCCTCTGTTTGCATTTCCTTCTTTTGTTTCTTTCATGAAGTAACGATTAGATCGTTAATGAAGCAAGTTCTTTGTACTGGAAACAGTAGAGTTGTACTTTGCACATGGTACAATATTCTGGGTTGACGGGAGAATGAGATTGAAAAGCTCAAATAAGTGTTCTTTCGTAGCAGAATAGTCGGAATTGAAATGTATAAAAAGTCAGAAGAATAAATTTTTACCCCATAACAATGTTATTATTGTTATAATTAGTGAACAAAGAAAATATAAAAAAACTGCAAAATATTTAAACTCTTACTAGTATTATTATGATTCAGATGGGGTTCCCTGTCTTCTTAAATGCTAAAAAAAATCTGTTAACACATTTGCATCTTTTTATGTAATTATTTGGTTCTAATTAATTCAAACTGCAGATTTCTTGCATTCCATGATCTTGAATGTTTATTTCTTCCACAAAGAACTTTGCCAATTACTTGTACTCGCCTACAAGTTTAATGCAAACGATTCGGTATAGTATAATACAGATAAACAATTTCGTTATTATGCTAATTCCCTATATTAGTACCTTCAAAGTCATATCAAGGCCATTCCACCTTTAAGCAAAGTGTTTGTCACAAACTGAAGCAACTTGTCGCCAATTTATAGCAATCCTTGTGTACGACCATGGAGAAAAGTAATATTTCTATTGACATTACCACGTGTGTACGACCATGGCCGAAAAACTGCTAAAAATTCCGTAAATAGAAATAATCCTCCATACGTAAAAAAGTTACATTTCCTCAACACTTCTCTTAGGTCACGGTTGAAACACCGCGGGCTCTACCAGGAGTCAAGGTCAAGGTAACAATCATGTAACTTGACGAAAAATATAGACGTTTGATACAGTTTATAACTTCAAGTTTTTTTAAATTATATTTTATCCATAACATGAAGATTGCAAACAATTAAATTTCATGTCTTTTTTGGCAGATGAAACCACAAATTTGCATACTTTATGAGAAATGTCATATTTAGAGATCATCAATAATACATTTATTCTTGCATAACACTAGTTTAGAAATCATAATTATATAAATTATGTGTTTTATTGCTTTAAACTGGAGAAATTGAAACACTTTTCATAATTTTGTATTTCGAAAGTTTCACTTATATTATGAATCTATGAAATTTGAACAGTATAAGAATTTATATAATAGAAATTTATATATGTGTGTAAAAATCCAATATTATGATAAACGTTCAAATACTATTACAAATAAAATAGGATCTTATTCTACATATACTCAGGATCTTATTCTACATACACCTGTTTAGTTACTGATGGTCAGTGAGAGATTTTGCGAAATGTCTTTTCTGGTTTTCCAACTCTTCCATTTTCTACTTGAGGACGTTGTTAGAGTAACTACAGTTCAAATCGCAGTGGGCGGAGATGGTTTAATACAAAAGAGGATGTACTTATGCCTTTATTTCTTGTATCATCGTTGAAAGTTAGTGAAATGTCCCTATGAATGAAAAAAATATTCGTCCTACTAGTAAAAGCTATATACCGTAGTATACCGATACTGGCAATTTCACTGTATGCTTTGTATGGTGGCAAACTCATAAGATATTATATCGTATAAGTACTAGTACGTATCATACAACATTGAACAAAAGTTAAACGTGTCATCTACGAATTTTTTTACTTATTTTTATCAGAAGTGGCAATGCAGTGATTTCCGCATGGTTTTAAAATAATTATAAATGAGTTAGAACACAATTTTTATTCTAGTACTTTTACAAAGTAGTAATATTATTTGAAATATAATTCTACATTTCCCAAAAGTGCACTTATAGTAGTGGCTGACAGGCTGAGTAACAATTATAATAATCATTTTTGAAACCTCCGAACGAGCTATTCTATTGAGAATTTGGAAATTACTCAAAAGTTATTTTTCTCAATTACCAAGATCAGAGATGGTGTAAATTATAATGCCCACAAATTCAAATAACTCGATGATCAGTGTGAATAAAGTTTGTAAGGCTAGTTACTCAATTACGAATGATTACTCAAAGAATCTATGTAGGAAATGAGAAGATATGTTTGAATTCCGAAGAACCCTATTGTACTTACTGTAATATATTTACGAACACCTAATGATTTGTATCATATATTGCTTGAATGTCGTATGTTTGTTGGTTCATGTTATAAATATATCATTTCATAAAAATATTATCCCAGTCCATCATATTTTGATTAATCCTATTTTTTTCATTGTATAAGTATTCTAAAGAATATATTGTGCTTCGTAATTTAATCGAATGTTGAATTGTAACTCATATTACTAATCATATTATCATAAAAAAATATTACTAAAATATAACATAAATATAATATAACTATAATATAAAATATAATATAAATATAAATAAATATAATATATAATATAAATATAAATAAATATAATATATATAATATAAAATATAAACATAAAATATTAATATAAATATAACATAATAAATAATATAACATAAAAATATTACTAATCAAACCTCTGTGAAATAGATCCTTTCATTATACTCTACAGTATAGACACTTTCATGTTGATATACTGGATGTTCAATATATAGAATAAACAAAACACAATGGTGTAGTGTTGAAT